>JBBPTY010000241.1:0-23423 GCA_038094335.1 Tylopilus aff. striatulus | reverse complement strand
GTGCGCAACGTGGAGTGCTTGGGGGTTTCATCTGGGGCACTCTCGTCCGTATCGCCCTGTAAACAATGTGCATTGATGCGGATGGGTTCGACGGGATTATACAAGTTTTTACCTTGGGCTGCTTCGTTGTGGAGGCCATTGGCCCTTTGGCTGACTTGCGCCCTAGACCATCCGCAGATATACGAATTTGGTTGTCGGTTTGCTGTACATAGCGCACGTGTCCAGCGCCCAACGGGAATTGCGCTGTCTGGGAACTTGAAGGCAGCGTTGGATGCGCCAGAGAACTGGTGACCTATCCGGTGTTCAAAAGATTATTTAGACTTTTGTCGAAACAAGTTGATACATACTTGCATGAAAGATGTTGTTTCAAGGGCTCTGTGGGGTTTCTATTCGCAGAATCGAACAATGAACAGGATGTTGTGATCGTGGATTACTAGGACTTGGGATAAGAAATTGAGGTGCTTAAACGACAGCAAGTTGAAGAGTTGGTGACGAAGAGTCCAGACGAATCTCATCCGAGGGCATGCTGCGCATCAACAGGAAGGGTCATCACGGTGCTGCAAGTGTGCAGTGCAACCTTGTGAATTGATCAGTCCCAAAGCGACACTCGACTCGTCGCGACAAATAGTGGTATATACCCAAAATGGTTGAAGAGAACATTTATATAGTGGGTGTCAAATCTAAACATTACATGAAACACTGCCAAAAGTCTGATTGAACTCATGGCCGTCTCATGGTTGTGTTATTCGTATTACATCCGCAGTATTTCCCTGCGCCCTGGATCAAATCATCATTTTAGGTTTACTCATGGTTACTCTCCACTTCTCTGTCGGTTAGCTGCATCGTGGGCTGACAGTTGGGTATAGGGGAATCGATCAAAGATCTCCCCCAGCGCTTCAAGTCGGAAATTAAAGATGGATGAAAAGCAAGTTTTCCGGGAACTTTCGAAAAGCTGAAAATACTCCGAAAATAAAGCAAAGATAGCCGTCAAATCCGGAGACCGCAACGCCAATGGATAACTGAGTTATCATCACGATGAGGCTGTTATAGGAAAGGAAGGGTCTGTCCTGTTCATCTTCTCGTACGCGCCGTCGAATAGCTTGGTTTCATTGCTGCCTTTGTAGTGGTTCTTTGATATTTTACCTGCTTTGGACGGTACCTCATCCTCAAGTTCAAGTTGGAAGTCATGCCAAGGCTCAACCCATACGATGGCCCTTCAAGACTCGTCATGGCGTTTGACATTGGTACGACCTACAGCGGTATCTCGTACTGTATTCTCGAACGAGGGCAAATCCCTGAGATCCTCGGCGTCATGAGGCAAGTACCTCACTTATTTTTGTCGGACAACCTTCACTTCCCTTAGATTTCCTGAGCAGACTCAGATCGCAGGCGACGCCAAGGTTCCATCTGTGCTATACTACGACAAGACTGGTCATGTTAAGGCAGCTGGCGCTGCGGCGCAAACTGAGGATGTACTCCAGGCCGCAATGACCGAGGGGTGGACAAGGGCAGAATGGTGAGCTGTGAGGCATGCCAGCGGTGCTCATGCTTACCTTATGAGATCAAGGTGGAAACTTCACCTTCGCCCGAAGCATCTACCCTCCTCGATTAACCGCGACGATGATTTGCCCCCGCTCCCTCACGGAAAATCTGCAGTCGACGTTCTTACGGATTTTATCAAGTACCTCTTCGACTGTGCCAAGGCATACATCCAGGGTCGTCATCTCGCGTTGACTTGGTCAACCATTGAGGATTCCACCGAATATATTTTCACTCATCCAAATGGTTGGGAGGGTGTACAACAGCAATCATACCGTCAGGCGATCGAGCGTGCCGGTCTCATTCCCGGGACACCTGAAGGGCAATCACGTGTTCATATGTTGACGGAGGGCGAAGCAAGCCTTCACTATTGCGTCGCGAACCTCCTGACTACGGACACCACCAATCAAGCTTCGCCTCAAGGTGTCGTTATCATCGATGCGGGCGGTGGGACCATTGATCTGAGCATGTTTGCAATGGGGACCAATCCTGTCTCCTGCGAGGAGATTGCTCCAGCTGAGTGTATGTGGTCGTCGCTTACTGCGAATTCATTGACTCAAGAAATCTCCCTTTGCAGGTCGACTACAAGGGTCGGTCTTTGTTACGCGCCGCGCCAAGGCCTTGTTGCAAAGTGAGTACTTATCTACTCTATATGTCTACCGATACTCATCTCCAAAATGATGTCAGTGAGACTTGAAGGCTGGGAGCAATCTAAGCCGGATGATATTGCTGAATATACACGAGAATTCGATCAGTCAACGAAACTTGTCATTAAGAGTGACCAAGAACCGGCATACGTGAGGGTCGCTGGCCGTCGCTGCAACAATGCAAAATACAACATCTCGATGGGGAAGCTGAAGTTGACGGGGTAAGAATCTGCCCCATCAGTGTGATAACCGATTGATCTCGTGGACTTCAGTGAAGAAGCTACAGGATTATTCAATGGCTCTATTGACGCCATTATCCACGCATTCGAGCAGCAACAGAAATCGGCCACGACTCCAATCACAGTGAGTTTTATCTTCTTCAGACAGTATCTCTCCTTTATAGGCATTTTCAGATGGCGTTCCTGGTTGGCGGGCTTTCTACGAATGATTGGCTCTGGTCACGCCTCCAATCGTATTTCACGGAAAGGAACATCCAAATTTCTCGTCCGGACAATCATATGTGCGTCCTTGGGTCCATTCTTATCAATTTCGCTGACACCTCGTTGTCAGCAACAAAGCAGTCGCCAACGGAGCCGTATTATCTCACGTGGATCGTGATAACCATCTGGTCGCTTCGCGTGTTGCCCGTGCCACTTATGGCGTAGTTTGTGCAGTGCCCGTCAAAGAGAAGGACGAGGAACATATTCGCAGAAAGAAGAAGTGGGAGATAGATCCTACTGGTGATCGCTACGTTCCAGGATACTTTGAGTCCAAAATCCACAAGGTAAGGTCTTACTGTCGATTGTGCGACTCTGGGATACTGACCAGATCGCGTTTTGCAAGGGCGTTCACGTTTCTGAGCGGACAGAATTCCGTGAATCATTTACGCTCACGGAGAGAAACCCCGCGGACTTTGGCATACAAGTCGTACGGCTAGTATGCTATCGAGGCAATTTGGCCGACCCAAGATGGGTGGATCAAGATCGGCGTAAGTCCATTTCGTTTTTTACCTCTTGTTCGACAACGACAACTCGGAACGTTGCAGAGTCCTTTGCTAGATACTGTGCGATCCGTGCGGACTTGAGCAAGGCCTCCAAAGACTTGGTGATGACGAGGAACGCTTCCGGCCAGATCTGCTATCAACTGGATTACGACGTCATCGTCCAGTTCGGACTCCCGGAACTTCAGGTGCATCTGGGCTGGATGTCCAAGGCAAGTTGTTGCGTCACAGCTTTCGTTCGCATCTTATTTCGTTCTCTTAGGAGGGCCAGGAACGTCGGTAAGTCACCCGGTTTTGTGTCGCCCCTAGTTTAGCTAATTTGCAGCGCAGTGTCTCTGCAACTGTTTCGTTCGACGACTAAACGCTGCCCACATGGTCATTGTCCCTCCCTTCTATGCTGTCCTTCACTTATCGCTGCTAGCGTCAGCACATCATATTGTCATCTTAATTGCTCGCTCGATCCGCTGGACGTGATCTCTGTATGTACAAAAAGCATTTCATGTTATGCACGTATCCTTCTGCTATGTATTTACATCTACACGGTAATGCAACATCAGGAGCAATCCAGCGAGGCTGGGAACCAACCGAGGTTGCAGACAGCCCCTTGCTACATAATTCCAATGAATCCTTGTCATCCTGAAAACCATTCATTCGGTTGATTGAGTCGACCCCATCAGACTCGCGTAGCTGTCCCTGTTCCAAAGTCTGAGAATCAAATCTCGCACGTTGCCAAGCATCCGTAAGTAGCCCAATATGGCTCATTTCTACGTCCGGACCGCGCACGAGTGTGACCCGGAATTCCCCGCTTACTCTTGCACGTTTTCCAAGTTGACGGTGCATACCCAAGTCTGCCACACGTTGCACCAACTCGTGATGAGGGCCTCGAGGCCATTCCACTCTCGCTCACTCCTCTTACAATCATGCCAACCCATATAGCATACATGCTGGATGGCCTGATATCCGTGGTTGAAAATGGCCACTTATATGGCGATGCTATCGCGTCCATACCGGACATAGGTCTGGAGGACACGAGGCGCCGACGCAGTCTGGCTGACTGGATCGACGAGACTGTGGTTAGTCTCCCCCCTTCTCTTCACGGCCACGTCAGAAGACCGAACAGTATCACGTGATTCAGGATCTTGCTCAAATCACCTGGTCGTCGTTGGTCAGGTACCTGCCTCGTATTCCTCTACCCCAAGGAAACGCTGACACGGAACACTGGTTAGCTACATGCCCACTCGACCTAATAATAAGGGCGACGAGAAACTGCCAAGACTGCGTGACAGAGGCGAACCACCACAACGAAGCTCCTCGCCACAACCACGACTGCGACGCAATGGCCACTCAACCAGCCAGGCATCGCCAGCACGTGCAGATGTGGTTTAACTCAAGATCCCCCTTCAGCTACTCCATAAAAAAGGGAGGCGGTATCCAAGGGCTGGGTCTGAGATGGACGCGACACGAAGGAGAGGTCCGCTTGGGAACGTAGGGGCAAAAGTCATCTAGGAAGATTGAGTCAGGCATTAAGGAACACGGGGGTTTCAAAGGTATCAATGGAGTCATGTTTGAGAATATGCGTCGCGACCTGGGCTAGGTACGCTCTGCATTCAATGTCTGCATTATAACACCTACAAGTAAGCAACGATGTATATTGTAGCGATCGACTGGTCAATAAAGTCCCTTCTAAGAATATATGTTTGCCTGCATCTCCGCTCGATACATTGACAAATGTGACGGGTGACAGCCATATCTAGGCTCTACTTGTCGAGGCTCCTCCGACACCCATCTTTTCGACAGCCAGGAGGGACTCACCTCGCCCTAGAAACGTAACTGTTTTCGCCGGGATCCGCACTTTATTGACGAGTCGTTCCCTGTTCTCATTGCATACAGACTGAGCTGCACTTGGAATCAAGGATCGAACGGAGAGGGTCGCATCAGAGCGCATCCAGGACAGTTAGAGGTCATGTTCATCTTTCGTCCTGACATCGCAACGAAGCACCCATACCCGTACGCCATTATTTAGCTAAGACGTCCTGCTGCTGAGCATTGATGTGCATGAATGGGACAATGAAGATGGTCCCCTCTTACATACGTACAGGCAAAGTTGAAATTTGCACTGAGGCATCACGATGATGCAGCGCCTTCTGCGAATAGCTATGGCAAATGCGAACGGGATACTGCAGCGCATAACCGTACTCTGGTTGAAACTCACCAAGATATCTCAGCACGTCGAAAGGTCTGAAACCTGAGGAAGATAGATTATTGATTCTACTCGAAGGCAGGTCCAGTACGTCCACTTCCACGCGCGCAGCTGCGGTGGAATCGCCTGGCACTCGGAACAGCCTGGTGTTAGGTTTAACAACATACCTTGCCAAGACGCTGATGGCGGAGGCACAAGACGAGGTACCAGTCCATATCATGGCATCACGCTGCTGTTATGGTCACGAACGCCGGGTAGAAAGAAAGTGCGGCGTAAGAGACGGACACGGTGCTGGCAACGTCGACAGGCTTTCTGCCCTGAAAAAAGCGAACCACTGGCCCCATCAAGCCCAGTGGTTTTCTATTGTACGTGATCATCTGAAGCCACCAAAGGACCCTGTGCATATACATATGGGAGAACATCCCATCCCGGGCGTTGCGAAAATGATGTTCTCATTTGAACTCCTTTCCAATGGAACCGGATAATGTGACCGCACTATGACCCCGAGATGTTAGCGAAGCTACTACCATAGGAGCAGGGGCCCTGCCCCCAAATCCACTCGGAGTTTGAGGGGACCGCAGTATACAAAACCGGTGAGTTGCATGGTGTGGAAGGGGATCTAAGGGGACTGAAGTGCTGATTCGTGGCAACTACGGATGACTCAGACGCGCCTCACTACTAACGACTTCTTATCTGAGTTCAAATATCAGCACAACTGAACAGATAACACTGGGGTCTCAATCATATTGGAACCTACGGTCGACGTTCCATGTGTCTTGTTGATACAAATTCAAAACAAAGCGGTGTAAACGATTGTCCACAAAGTCATTGCTTCAAGCTTCAAGCCCCGTCCTTGACAGCGAGCCAAGTTGGCCTGTTAGAGATATCATTCCACCACCTAAAGTTGAATACCGGATGATTAGTACCAGTCGCAACCCAGTCACGGACCACCATACCTGCTGACATTCGGCCTCTTCTCGAATACATCTTTGTAACCAGCCCTGCTGACGAGTATGAGACCATAAGGAAGGTGCTGCAGGTCAGCCAGCGTCAAGCTCTACAAGTTCATGAATTTCAGCATTTATGCCAAGTACGACAGTTCAACATACGTTTCCAGCAAGGTATTTCTGTTTGCCGAGGATAGACTCGTACACATCGAGTTTCGCCTCAAGGTTTACAAGTTCCTGTTCCACTTTGGCAGGATCTGGCTGGCCGCCACGCATCCTGCAGTGCGCTCATGAGAGACCGTGGGGAGGTAAGTGAGTACATATTTGCACATACACTTTGAAAACTTTTTCTACAGCTATTGCCGACGCGTGTGAGTGGAAATGGGCGACTTCGACAGAGGAAGCTTGCTCAAACAAAGCCTCCTGCTGTGGGTCTGTGGGAATGAGGCCAGCGGTTCCCTGGTTATGATATTTCTTGATCAGGTAGCGGCAGATGGGGCGAGATTCGTAGAGGATGAAACCATCGTCGTCCTTGAAAGTGATATGGTCAATATCATTGAAATCGCACAAACCGATTGTTTCAACGTACGATGTAGGGGATCTGCCCAAATGGCTGGAACTTTGTGAACTCAGCAGTCTTGTGTTCGCCCTTGGCAAAGTTGACGGGGACCAACTCGTACGGAATCTCTTTCTCTTTGCAGATCAAGGCGACAAGACGAGTGGCGGTAGATATGGAGGAGCCGTAGAGCTTGAGAACCATGATAACTTGGATCAGGTAGGGGAGAAGATGGCTCGTTATATATCCTCTGCCATCTTTCGAATTAGGCCGGGCTTCAGCTGCCCGATTATCATTATCTGACAAAGAATGGTGTGAACATGCTGATTCAACCCGGTCCACTATCCGAGTCTGGAGTCACATGTGCCTCTGGGTTACGCCAGCACCTGCGATACGATTATCCTTCTCAAGGAAAGCCCAATACACGATTTTTAGGCGCTGATAGGGTTCTTGCAGGGTGTATCAACATCCCGAGGATGATTCCCAGGTTCGGAACTGGCATGGGTACCATTTGATCTAGTTTGTGTTTTTCCTCCAAGCCCATGCGCTCACCTGTGAGTCGGTCCAATTAAATGCAGAGTCCACATCCTGACCAGCTCGCCATCTACGTGCACGCAATGATAGCACTTCAGAGCACAATCGAAAAGCGTCGACGAGTACATAGGCTTATGTGTTTCGGAAACAAAGAGATACTTCCACGGTCGGACGACATTGTAAAATTGTTTTCGTATGCGACCGTATCATCGGAACTTTGCATCCACTGGAACCTGCGCAACATTTGACTGGTCGAGACACAGTCAAAGCAAGTAAAGAGAGTCTAATCATCTTCCCTCGAAACTATGACTGCTCCAGCCTTTGCTGAGCCCTCGCATATCTGCCACTTCGAGCTACGATTGATGTCAAAACGACTGCCCGTCTTGCATCTTGCTCGAGCAGTATAATCATATCTATACGATCCAGTATCGTGTATGTGGGCCGGATCCTCATACACGAATCGACGTGGTCAAGCGATGACACAATCCTCCTTGAAGCTCAGGTTGTACATCGCCTTGTCCACCGTTTTTTCAATCTTCTTCCAGTCAGATCGACGTTGGATGAACTCGTAAATGTCCTGCCAAGGGTCTGTGTGAGCTGCGCAAGCCACCAACCAGAGGATCCCCGGGCAACAAGGAGGGGAGCGATAATACGAACGAGAAAGCCGCACCTCTGGTCGATATGCCCCACCATACCGTGTCACATCTCGCACGATCTGTGCGAGATCTTTGGCGTCCTCGACGACAAAGACATGTCCCAGCATTTTCAGGTAGTCAAAATCTGCAGTGATGTTCGGCACCTGGAAAATCCAATCAACACGATCTACGCCTTGGTATCCCCAAAACATGAAAACGGCATACTTTGAGCGACGCGATAAACGCATGGTACGCATTTAGATCCGCGATCACCTGAAACCCGCCATTAAGCGAGATGATCTGTCGCTTGATGTGTTTCTGCAATATCCTGCCGTTGTGCGCGTCAGTACCCATCGTATCGCATCGTCGATACAGACGCACGCCAGCAACCGTATCCCGACTTCTTGATAGAACACTTCGAGGACCTCCCGGCTCGTACTACCTTTGAGGAGCTTGCAGTGCGTTTCGAGGCACCGGATCGCTTCGCGACAGCCCTCGGTCGGACGGAGATCTAGTGCGGCGTCTTCGGGCGGGTAGTACTCTCTGGGCTTGGTCAAGGTTTGGATGACATGGTCAACCTGTGTTGGAACAAGAGACTTGGTTGGGCGTTCGTCGTATCGTGCGTTGACACCTGGACATACCTGGTTCATCAACACTTGGGTCCCGGCGTTCAACCCCGAAGCGACACAATCGTCGAGCGTGTTCTCAAAGCGTTTCTTCTCCCTAACGACGACATTCAGAAAGTCGGTCTTGTCGATATGCGGAGCCTGTGATGAAAACCAAATTGAAGAGGGGATAACGAAGAGTCGATCAGAGTGCACGTTAAGCGAACAACGAAAACGTAGATACCCACTATCTCCTTGTCGAAGAACACCTGCACCATGCTCTGGATCGTGTCGCCAATGTGCACAAGCTCGAAAAACTGCAATAGTGGCGCAACGCTCGTCGTGCCTTCGTGCTCGGCAGGTTTGTAGGTCGACATACGTTCTGTAGCTCTGCGTTAGGATCAGCAAGATGTGATAGTGCTATTTGAGAATCTCGAACTCACACCCCAAATCCCCATGCAATGTGCTTCATGCCAAGGGCGCTCAGCATCTCGCAAAATGCCTCATCAAGCGTATCGCGCACACGCGTGCCCATTGTCCCTGGATACCCAATGAACGTCTCCAGTCGCTTAGCAGCGTCGCGAGTGACGTGGATAAGCTGCAACGAGACGTCGAGTGACAGCAGCAAATCGAGGGCTTCGGTCGAGGCGCGCCCCGAAGCCTGTGAGTGCACCGAAGGCGCCACAGAGGCCCGTGAAGAGTGCGGTGGGACGTCGGTGGACGTGGGCGCCACCGTCATGATATTCGCTATGTCCGATGTAGCGTGCCCTCGTTCAACACCAGGGCCAGCCACCCCATTCTCGCCCGCCCGGCTCTCCGCGATCTCACCCCACCCTGCTTCATCGTCCATACCGCCCGCCTCCTCGGGCTCTTCGTCATCCTCTTCTCCTACCTCAAATAGCGCCCCGTCGCTGCCAAAACTCTCATACCCTTCTCCCGGCGCTTCTCTGGCGCTCGTGTTCGTGCTGACGCCAGATACGCCCCCGCTCCCGACCCATCGTTGCGGATTCAGCATCGCGATGCCCTGTACGACGCCAGTCCCCACCGCCTCGACACCTGACCCGATCACACCCACACCTGCACCGACGGCACGTGGAACGATCGTCACCGGAAGGAGGAGGACATCGGTAAAGGACGCAAGGACGTTCTTTTTCATCAAGGCTGGATTTTGCGAACCGAGGAAGCGCGTTTGAGTTTGTGACGTGCCGTTGGACGTGACCTAACAAGGAAATAGAGTCAACGAGACTAAACGGCGAAGGGCTGAGACACACATACCGTCGAGGATCTGATGACGGAGATAGACTGTTCCCAGTCTTTGCAGATGATTTCGAATGCACGCTTGAGCTCGTCTATCTCGTCTTCGAGGTAGTCGTCCATGTTGGGTTCAAACATTTTGTAGCTATGCTGCATGTTGAGCCTTTATTGTAGCGTAGCAGGGACTGGATACGCACATGACGTCCTCTGCTTGCTCTATCCTGATCGCGCTGGATTCGGCCTCACGCCCCCTGCTTTTTGAGCTCCCGGAGACGGTGACGATGCTATCGACGACTCTGAAAGCTTCTCTGAAGCATGCGGCGGTCGCAGACATAAAGAGGGGTATGCTGAGCGTGCGAGCACGCGCGAGTAGGGAGGATATGTATTCCGATAGCTATCACGACGACCGGAATGAATACAATTCTAATCGTGACATGGGTCACCACTTACCACGTCATTGGCAATTCTCTCAGCGAATGCCAGCAGTACTCTAGACTCGCGTGGAAACACACGGAATGCCCTTGCACCGTCCTCCTCGATGGCAGCAAGCACGCGGGACATGAATTTGTCCATGGCAGTAAAGTCAAGATGTGAATCCTTCCTACACACTGCTCAGTGAAGCCAGGTCGACAAAGAAGACGAAACGCACGTAAAGTTAGCCGAAGGATCCCATTGCCCCTGCTCGTACAAGACCTCCCTCTTCTCCGCCCAGAGCCGCCCCATCTCCCATTCCCCCGCTGCGCCTCCAAATTTGCTCACCGGCCGGCCAATGCTGTCCATGCAAAGTGAGACTTCCCAGCTAGCGGAAGCGACCTCTTTCATCCGTGGCTCGTTGTTGCCGGTGTCTGCAGCATCGAACGCAGCCAGAAGACTGGCATCGAATCTATCCAAGGTAGCCTTGAGCGACGCGAGACGGAGATCCCATGCTGACACGGGTTTGACAGCAGGCGACAGAAAGCGCGCGAGGAGGTGAAGTACCCGTGCTTGTGCGAGCAGACTCGCAGGATCCGAGTTGGAGGTCAGGCACGAGGTCACGGAGGCGAGTACGGAAAGGGGCGACGCGTTCGGAGCGGGCAAGAGGGGACGTAGTAGCGTATGTGCTCGTATGAACATTGCGCGGAACGTCGGCGTCGGTTTACCTAACTGATACGTGTCGAGCGGGGCCAAGCCGGGGAGATCAAGCAAGGCATTCGGTGGGGCCGAAGCGAAGTCGCCAAAGTCGTCGTCGAGCGAGGAGACGGCGAGCGTCGCTGGTCCGCCAGTGTTGTGGTTTTGTTCTGCCTTGGATTTGGCTTCGAGGTCGTCGAGGACGGTTGCGAGGCCGAGTCGGTGGGCAGCGAGGTCGAGCCAGCGGCGTTCCCAGACGCGTTCGTCCCTAGCGGCTCTGCAGGCGGCTTTGCTCGCTCTGGCATAGTGGGCGATATCAGGAATGGGGAGGTGGGCCAAGACGAGGACATGGAGGTCCACTGGGAGTTTTCCGATGGGGGCCTCAACGGATGTCGGCTTTAAATGAGTCGTCGCAGCCGGTGTTGATAGCGAGCGAGGGTTGGCGTAGAGTTTCGTTGGCTTGAGCGTCGCGAACTTGTCCATCTTAGTAGTACGACGACGATGGCGACCCTCCCACCTGGGACCGCACCCGTCAAAGCCGAGTAAGCTCATATTCGACGGCCCTCATTATCGCACTGACGACGGCCAGATTTCTCCTCACTAACGCTGCGCACCCAGCGGCGGACGACGACGCTGCAGAGGGCTCGACATCCCACATAGCAGGACACTCGCACATCCCAGACCCAGACTCCAATCCAGGCAGTCGCAAAAAGCTCAACCGAAAAGAAAAAAAGGCCCATCGCGGTGCCAACAAGGGCAGACGTTTCGGCAAGGTTCGCGACGAGCTCGAGCTCTGCTGGCGTGTTGCCAACGGGTCGCTTTGTGAGCATGGATCAGAGTGCGTCCATTTTCCACTTCGAACTCGTCCGTTGACGTAGTTCTAGATGTCGCTTTACACACGACATCGCCGCCTACCTCGCCGCCAAACCAAGGGACATCAAGATGCCATCCGATATCACTGATACACCACCGTTCGTAGCGATGCATGGATCCACATCCGACTCCTCGCTCGATTTCACTACCACTTGCCCATGCTTTGAAGAGACGGGCGATTGTCGTCTTGGTCTCAAATGTCGATTCCTCGGGGCCCATGCACGCGTCGACCACAACGGCTCGGTTACCCTCCTTACTGACGAAGAGAAAAAGTTGACGCGTGCGCCCATGCATGCCGAGCTCAACCAGGTCAACCCAGAGACCCTAAAGCTGCTTCGTCAAAATAAGGTCGGTGCCGATCTACTCTCATTCGGTATCTCTCTCGACCATGAGGCAGTACCCAAGACCTATCACAGATGTATATCTCGAGGCTGGAAATGGCCCAGAAGAGGACATGCCAGCACAGGAAGGACATCACCAGACAGATGAAATAGTCATGAAACAGACTGGTGATACCACAGATCAAAACGACACCCCTGACGTACCTATGCGCTTCTCTGAAAAGAAGAGATTGCACTGGACTGGGAAAACTTGTGAGTTGTCACCCTAGTCAATGCAACCTGAGACATCCTCAGCCTTCTGAAGATCTTGCGCCGCTCACTACCGTCGGAAACTTGGTAGGTTGACACTCATACAACTCAAGCATCCCTTTCAAATATCCTCAGCCATTCCGTCGGCTCTGCGTCACCCTCGGGGCTGATATCACATGTGGCGAGAGTTGGTATCCAATATATGCGCTTTACTCCAGTTGATTCTATGTCCGACAGTGGGCCTGGCTACATCTTTCCTCAGCTCTTCTCGTGAGGAATGGTCTCTCGTCCGTCGACACCCCTCCGAGGCCATCTTCGGTGTACAGCTTGCTGGGAATAAACCGTCAACGATGGTACCGACTGCAGAGGTCCTCGGCAGAGAATTCTCGAACAGTATCGATTTTGTGGATATCAACTGCGGCTGTCCCATCGATCTTGTATTCAAAACTGGCAGCGGGTCCGCGCGTACGTTTCCCTCGGGTTGCACCTACTTTTGCTAACGCGAGGCCTTTAGTGCTCGACGCTCCTGCGAAGCTGGGCAGAATCATCGTCGGGATGAACAGGGCCCTCGGAGATATACCGGTGACTGTCAAGCTCCGCACAGGTGTCAAGGAAGGACGCAACACGGCACATAAATTGATGCCGCGGCTCAGTTCAGAGTGGGGCGTCGGTTGCATCACGGCAAGCTTTGCTCGTTGTACCTCCCTTTCGCGCTGACAAGCCATACGCTCACAGCTACACGGACGCACGCGACAGCAGCGTTACACGAAACTCGCTGATTGGGATTATATCAAGGAGTGCGTCGACGCTGTCCGAGCATGCGAGGAAGAGCAAGGACGTACGTTCCCCCGTTTCTCCTACCCTGGATTGCCCCACTGACCTCATCCTTCGTAGTTTCCCGGCTCCCCATCTTTGGCGGGGGTGACTGCTTCTCTGCCCAAGACTATTGGGAAAAGATCGATACTACCCACGTAGACGGCATCATGATCGGACGCGGTGCACTCATCAAGCCCTGGATCTTCACCGAAATCAAGGACCGGCGCGAGTGGGACATTAGCGCACGTGAGCGGCTCGCGCTTGTGCGTCAGGTGCGTTCGCCCTCTTCTCCGCCCCCCCTCCCCCTCCCCGCTATGCACATCGTGCGCTGACGCATGCGACGAGTATAGTACGCCGAATATGGGTTGACGCATTTCGGCACGGACACCGTGGGCGTGAACAAGACGCGTCGGTACCTCTGTGAAGCACTCTCGTTCCAGTACCGCTACATCCCCATAGGCCTGCTGGAGCGTCTCCCTGCGCGAATCAACGAGCGGGCCCCGGCCTTCCGGGGGCGTAACGAGCTTGGTGCGTCTTCGCATTCAATGGCCCATCATTGAAGCTGGACTGACACGCTGCACGTAGAGACACTCCTTGCGAGTCCTAATAGTCAGGACTGGGTCAAGATTTCGGAGATGTTCCTCGGGCCTGTGCCGGAGACGTGGACGTTTACACCAAAGCACAAGAGTAATGCCTATGGAGAAGAGAGTCAAGGTTAAACATGGTTGGTGCATCGCTGAGACACTCGTGTAGTGCGTGGGTGACTCGGAGATCCGTTCCAGCAAAACGTATTGTATTTTCGTGATGCACAGCAGTAGGTATTACAACAACGAAATACAGTAGACTCTGTCATAACCCATGCCCCTTTGGAGCCACCTGGGGCATGAAAGACCGAGTCCTAATCGCGCGCGGGTAGCGATCGGAGTCGGATATCGTACACGCCGTCTACCTTCGTCAGACGTGGCCAAAGTATACCGATGGCCTGAGACCTGGCACCTGCGCGAGGGTAGGCTTCTGGACCAACTTGGTTGTCTCGACGAGGGTGTCGACTTTGGCGGGCTCATACAGGTACGACCCAAACACCTTGGTCTAAGAACGTAACGAAAACCAGGCGTTGAACGTTGAACCCTCGCAGCTAACATACGACAGCTTACCTCCTTGCTATAGTTGTCCGCGTCGATCTTCTCCCTCAAGGAGCTACGACCGTCACGAACGTATTAATATACTAGTACATCCCAGCCTCTGGATACTGAGACGCTTACTGAGCACCACCACTCGATCTACCCAAGGGTGCCCTTCAACGTGTCCCAAAATGTGAGCACCAGCGAAATACTCACTGCTTCGCGCGTATAGTCTGCGGCGAAGCTTAAGTCGTGTACCATGCAACTACGCGCGCCGCATTCGGCGGGCGTGAACGCAGATGGTGCATACACACAGTCACCTGAGTCGCAGCATCCGTGGCATGAAATTTCCAATGGTCCTTCCTCCCAATCCAAGACGACGCGCCTACTTCGAGGCGCACGCTCATCGTGTGCATCGAGATCGGCCGGACGAATTCGGCTTCGAGGCAATGCCGGACGAGCTGCTCGATGATATCGGAGGTCTGAGGCTTGACGAGGCTGTTGGGTGTCATGGTCAGTACGGTTGTAGGCTGGTTTGGTTAACGATAATCACTACGAGAGACTGAACCGTTGATCGTGGGAATGATGGTCTGTAGCCTGTCACCGTCAAATGCGCCCTTGATACCATGGATGGAGAGCGAAGGATAACGCATCCGTCCATAAATAGCCCTGCAGGGTTGCCGGATTGCTCGACCTGTTACACGTCAGATTGCAGTCACCAGATAGAGCAAAGCAGAACAGAGTACGTGCGTGGTTGCCCGTGTTTTTGACGAAATCACCGACTGTATGATGGACACGTTGATACTGCTGTCTAGAACCAGGCAGATAGGCGCAGAACCAAAGTCGCACTAAAAGGCCGGACCGGCCTCTCTTCTTCTTATCGACCCATCGACTAGTCTCAATGCCGGAGGTGGTGATCAAATCACTCGGTTCTACCAGTTTCGCGAGTAACTTCGCCATGTCTGTCTTGGGTTCGTGTATCATCCAAAAATCCAGGAGTAGAGGTTATCCTTGACCCCCTCATGTTAATGCTAAAGTAGGCGGTACCACGAACGCCATATGTCACCACTCTGAGGCAAGTCAGTAGTCTGTCCGTATATAATCAAAGGACGTCAGCAATCGCAATCGACAAGGACCACCCCGAGCAGCGGGAGAAATACACACGATACAAACACGGTCGACGCCTGCAAATAATCCATCAGCCCCTTTCACCGCCTCGGTCGCGATCCAGTCGCCAAGTCCGATGCTCGCACTTTTTTTTCACCCCTTTAAAGAGAAAACGAATGTTGGCTGCGAGGTCCAAATTCAGCCTTGGTGTGCCTCCAGGACGGCGAGCCATTCCACGATGGGTTCTTTATTGCCCGTAGAACCACAACTCACGGGCTTGTCCGTGCCATCGCTCTGAACGCGTGTCAGAGTAAATGGATGCGGACAGTCTGTTTTTTTTTTCTTTCCAGCACGCCAGATCCACCTATGAACGTGATGGAGGTAAGCCCCCGTCCAATCGCGCCCCGGAGGTACACTTGCCTGAATGCATAGTACCTATGGATGAGCGTCTTATGGTCACTAGGTATCGATCGGCCCGAGCACAGGTGGTGGCAGTCGGAGAATGGGGTCGGTGTCTGGTTGATCTCCGGAGTTGACCAGACATGTGTCGTGACACCAAGCGACATAAGTTGCCGTTGCAACTAGGTGCCCATTTCTCGGATGGCTGGACAGAGAGACGCTCCACTGCTCACGCTGAGAGCCTTCCCACCCCTGCCATCCATGTACTTCAGCTTCAGTCCAAGTAGATTATGTATAAGCCGCACAGTGACACATGGCCATTCACCAGAGGCCTAGAACTGCGGCGAAACTGATTGCACAGTTTGGCAAGTGTCTCATTATGTAGTGACGATGGCAGCCGTGGCAGCTTTTTTTTGTAATTAAAAACACGGAGTTTGCTTGTTGCATGTCAGTAATGACTACGGGGTATTCTACAAAGAGGCGGACCTTGCGAATAATAGCTGGCAGGACCGGGTCAGAGATGTTCCTCAGGCCTTTGCAGGAGCTGTGGATGTTTACAATGCGAGCACAATGCCTAGTCAAAGATGAAATATATCGCGACAAGGTTAGCCCATCGCGTTTAAACATGATGCATCAATGCGTGCCCGTACAACAGGAAATGGGTGTCTAAAAAGACACTGAGAAGAAAGACATGAGGCGAGGCACCATAAAACGACGGATCGGCTAGTAGTTTTTTTTACTAGAACAATCTCCAAATATAAGTAAATTGACCTACTACTACGGCGATTTGGGTGAGTGTCATCTTTCACAGCAAACAATCAACTCATCCAATTCAGTGAGTCTGATAGCTTTCAAAGTGATTGGCCACTGCCAACTTGGGAACCGCAAGAAGAGTGAAGCTTCACTGGGCCTCGAGTGACGTGACTCACGACCAAAGCTCCGAGTCGTCACATGGGAAAGCTTACGTCGTGACGTTGCGACCGACCACGATCTTTCACTGACACCATTTTCATCGACTCTGCAAAATCCCTGGGAATGCGGCCCTAGGCCCTACCATGTCATTTAGAAGTAACAGCAACTTAAAAGCAGATCCTCCCTCGAACGTAAGCAACCTTTGGTTTACCTACCTGAATCCTGTCTCCAGGCAGTCCCGGTGTCACTTTTACCCACAGTAAGCCATTTTCTACCTTTCTTTACAGAGGGAGAATCCTGTATTTCTGAACCGGCATCATTCCACGGACTTGAAATCTCGTTTCTGCGAGAATTACTTAGATGCGTGGGTGTCGCAGACTCTTATCATGAGCAAGATTAGCTCAGCATATCTTTGCATCCCTTATCAACTCCCAGAAATATAGCGTTCCATGTTACTTATCTGCTTGGATGTCCCACCCGCTGACTGCAACGTGGAAACCTGCTTCAAATTCAAGTGCTCACACAGGATCCGACTGACTTGCCACACCCCACCTTTCTCAGTTGAATATGGCCTCACTCAAGCATTTGGTTAGATGGATCTGCTTTAGCCTCCTCTTGGCCCATTCGTCCTTCGTCTCAGCAGCAATATCAACACCCTTCCCAGATCTCTATGAGGCATCATTGACAGAACTTCAAGCAGGGCTGACTTCGGGGCAGTTTAAAAGTGTGGATTTGATTAAGGTAACATTTGGAAACCCGTGCTCCAGGTTGACCATGTCATCAGTGGACCCACACAGGCGTATTTTGCTCGCATTGAAGAAGTCAATCTTCAGGGTCCTGTCCTTCGTGCGGTAATTGAAACAAACCCCTCCGCTCTCGAAGAGGCCGCTACGCTGGATTATGAGCGCCTTCTTTATGGGCCTCGCAGTGCACTCCACGGTATTCCTGTTCTTGTAAAAGACAACATCGGTACAGTGGCTTTCGAAGGTGCGATGCTTTTCTCAATGTTGGCGAGCTGATTTAACTCAAATGGATTCCAGGTATGAACACTACCGCTGGAAGTTATACCCTCCTCAAGTCGATCATCCCTGAGGACTCCGGCGTTGTCAAGAAGCTACGCCAGGCAGGTGCCATCATTCTCGGCAGGTCATCTGTACAGGTATAGCCCCCGGTGTCTGATATTCTTGCACATGTAGGGAAAGCAAATTTATCCGAGTGGGCTCATTTCAGAGGCAATCTAGCGTCGGGATGGTCAGGACGCGGCGGACAGTGCACCAATGCCTATTATCCAAATGCTGACCCTTGCGGATCGTCGTCCGGTTCTGCGGTTGCCTCTTCTATCGGCTTGACGGCTGTCGCCCTTGGGTACGTTCAGCTCGCTCTCTTCCCTACAATCATTTTACACGACTGTAGGACGGAAACAGATGGAAGCATCACATGCCCCGCTAACCAGAACAACCTCGTCGGCATCAAGCCAACCGTTGGCCTCACCTCTCGTGCGGGAGGTTAGTAAGTCCCTCCTAAAATAGGCTTTCCTGAGGTTCTTTACAGTCATACCCATATCCGAGCATCAAGACACAGTGGGCCCTCTTACGCGTTCCATGAGCGACGCGGCCATCGTTCTTTCCGTTATTGCCGGCCCTGACCCGAACGACAACTTCACGCTCGCACAGCCTATGCCCGTTCCTGATTACACCTTGGCATTGAGCAACTCGTCACTAGTTGGGAAGCGCATTGGAGTGCCTCGCGCCGTATTCTTGAATGATTCGCTGACTGGAAATGACCCATATGTCAACGTCGTGTTTGAGCAGGCCCTTGAGACCCTTAAAGAGCTCGGCGCCACGATCGTAGATCCCGCAGACCTACCTTCCGCGTACGAAATTTATAACTCGAACAATGAGACGGTAATTTTGAATACAGACTTCAAGGTTTGTCGTGTTGAACGAGTTACAATTGACCTGAATTGACACGCGCATGTTTCCCCACAGGTTCAACTCAATGCTTGGTTTGACAGCCTCGTCGCGAACCCGTCTGGTGTCGCATCCTTGGCCGATGTCATTGCCTTCGACAATGCTAATCCGACCTTGGAAGAACCCGCTGGTTACACTGACCAATCAGAGTAAGTCCTCCATGTACCCGACAAATGCTCATTGCCAACGGAACACCGCAATCTCCCCCTGCAGGCTGATCGCCTCAGAAGCTACCACTGGCTTCAATGCGTCTTATTACCAATCACTCGCATTCGACAAGGAGCTCGGTGCGACACGCGGGATAGACGCAGCTCTCCAGACATACTCCTTGGACGCTCTCGTTCTCCCTGCCCCGGGTTTTACAACGGTCCCAGCTGGTAAGTCGCCTCGTTACGCCATTCTCCCTGGCTTCATGCTTATGGTACACCTGGGAGCTAGCCATCGCTGGTTACCCCATCATCACGGGTACGTTCCTGGTCCTATAAATATTTATCACCCTGTCCTGACACGTGAACTCTTGACAGTGCCCCTCGGCTTTTATCCTGACAATGTTACCATCGGAAGTACTGGACCCAACACCGTTTACCCTGCACCGGGTGTACCCATCGGTTTATCCTTCCTTGGCACGGCGTGGAGCGAATACCAGCTCATCGGGTTCGGATATGCATACGAGCAACGTACACAGACGCGTCTTCAGCGTCGCGCGTATCCGGCTGCCATTCCAACGACTCAGCTCGTAGACGTGATAGGTTCAGGTTCCTCGTGAGTCGATCAGGCACTAGAGGACTAGGCATATCGCACTGTATGTTGGGACCGGTACATCACGGACGATGAATTCACCCTCGTTGTGGATGTGTGTAGCATCAGTGTGTCGAAAGTCAGTAAGGCTAGAAGAGAAATGACATCTATAAATTTAGTTCGTCGCCTCCAATCCCGTCAAAACCAGAAAATCTCAACTTCAAGACAAGCGCGCACATGATGGAATTGAACACATTATATATGCACAAGACGATGAGGGGCAAGGTGATGAGAAATCACGCAGCATAAGGTCCCACATCTTCCATCACCCCATCACTCCTCGTCGTGTTGAAATGAAATTCTTGTCGAAGCCAAGCACTATCTTTGCCTACAGCTTTACAGGCGGTTAGCCCACTTTCTAACCTTGCATGTTTTCCATCGCCCAAGTTGGCATCAGCTTCTGCGGGGAGCATCAGTACCTCTAGTTGATTGCTCAAAGAGAGACCCTACCCCAGTAACATGACTGGCGAAACATGTGCACCGGCTGACGAATAAACAGCACGATCAACAAGGTGGTATGAGAAAGGGAATAAGCAAGTTTGATGGTATTTGAAGGACGGCGTGGTGAATCCATTGCAAGTCAGAGGGGATTTGGATGGTGAGCACACTCAAAGGATCCTCAAAGAGAAGACATTACGCACAGCATGGAGCGATGAACTTTATGTCTCAGAACGTTGAGCCGGTACTACCGAGCGTCGCAGATGAATAAAGCAGTGCTATGAGGTTATCTTCGTGAATGGGTGACATGATAAATACGGGGAACGGTGGTGGGCATCCTATCACCGAACACCTCCGTTTTGAGTCTTGAGCGAGTTGGAGCGAGCCTCTGCGGATCAATCAAAATGCGAAAGGAATAATGTCGGGTTCAAGTTGGAACTCCTCCAAAGTTTCAGATGTGACACCGACGGTCGGTGTAGTGCACTCCATGTAGCTAGTTCGGCGGTGATATCACTACACAGTGGGTCATGATGCCATCATACGATGTCATCGTCAGTGCTAAGTATAAAGCTGACAAAACTGTACGGTAAACAAGGTTATTGCCGACAGTCTCGTGGGTCCGCGTTCCAAACAAGTTTGCCTCCAGTCCGCGACGGCAATCGTCTGCTGCGGCGCGCCAACTGAGCTGACTTTGCTCGGATTATTGAGCTACGGGTTCAGTCTGAAATCCAGGTTTTGACTACCGACCCGTATACCCTTCTAGCATACTCCGCATGACAGCGAGTACCACATTTCTTGATGTAAGTGCACTACACCATGACGTCGCAAGTTGTCTGATCACCAACTTAGCATCTGTAGACCGCCCTCGAGCACCTCTCCCATGCCATTGAAGCGGAAGATAAACATGACTACGCCGAAGCGCATGCACAATACATGGCCGCTATTGATTATCTCATGGCAGCGCAGCATGGTGTGTCGAACTCACGCACAGCCCGACATTTATCCTGCCTGTTTTTTCACATTTGTAGCCGAATCGGATGAAAAATCAAGGATGCTATTGAAAACGAAGGCGGATGAATACCTGAACAGAGCAGAAACGATGAAGCAGCACATCGACACAAGTAAGCAATATCACTCCAGAGCGGCTATAGGTGTTGTCGGCTTTGATAAGGTCCACACCACGGCGCAGTCGGTCATCATCGATGTCAGTGTGGTCTTGCGCCCGAGCTGGCTGTCGCAGCCGATACCCCCGAAACTGACACATGCTCCCGACCTGTCCAGGAAGCATTCAAGTGTGCAGGGCATGCCATCGACGCGGACAAATCACGAAATTATTCTAAGGCGTACAAACAGTACATAAAGTCTATGGACTACTTCATATTTGCCCAACGATGTGTGTGGTTCTATTCCCCCTTTTGTTCGTCGAGAACCACTGCTCATTGCAGTTTAATACAGATGAACTGAGCGAACAATCGAGGTCCTTGATTAGATCAGAAGTTGCAGAGTACCTTTCGAGAGCCGAAACCATCAAGACGCACTTGGGCTCGCTTCGAACCTCGAGCGCAAGAACGACGGGGGATGCTAGGCTTAGCAAAGGTCCACCTCGGCCGCCTGAGATCGTCTTCTTACACGTACGTGAGCTTTTTCTCTCCTAATCAACAATTGATCCTAGATCGTTCTCTTCATTATACTGACGCCGTCCTCTGGAACGACTTAGACTGCAACTGACATCACCCAACGTGCCATAGAACAAGACACAAGAAAAAATTATCAATCTGCGTATGAACTATACAACTGTGGACTTGACTATTTCATGCTCGCCCATAGGCGTACGTTCCAATACGTATCTGCTACCCATGTCTGAAGTCTCATGGTCGACTTTGCTCCGCAGATGAAAAGAACGAACAGACACAAGTCGCCATACGCGCTAGTATGGAGGAGTGCCTGTCACGCGCAGAGATACTCAAGAAGCTTATTTGATATGCCAAGCCTTCTGGCGACAAGCCCCAACGTCGGATGTGAGTTACCAAGGGCGGGAGGTCCTACTCCTGACTGTTACTCGTGAAAGCCATGTGCCAGTGCGGTAAATGTTTTAGCACGGTAATCTGCTTTCCTTTCTATGTTAAATGCTTAAGTGTGGACATGCTGTCTAGTTCGTATAAGGACATTAGAACGAGTCGGACCCCGACGAGGATATACTGTCTCCTCGAATGCTTCAAATTTTGGTCCAAATACTATCATGGTGCGAGTCTTGATTTGCTCAGATTGCGCATGGTCTACTCATGAGTAACTATTCAGAATCTGACCTGAAAGAAAGGCGTATGTTTGTTATATCGAGTTGAATGCCTCAAGTTGCTCGGGTAGCGACGCTACTCTGGCAGTGGCTACCCTGTGTCGTCGTTTTCTCAGAACGTAGGATGCTCACTGCATGATAACCTGATAAGCAGTATGTTGACAAAGGTAGCAACGCAAAGATTGCTGGCACCGACCATCCTGGTCGATCGTCCTGCTCTTTGCCTCTTCAACCATTCTTCGCCTATCAAGATTACGTTTATCAGTCCGCGACGTGGGTTTGTTTCTGGCTTTCCATGTACAGATGGACTACCTGGAGAGCCGCATGTAACAACGCAATTACGCTGCAATACCCACACCACTCTCGTCTTGAATACATACAGTCAGGCAACGGTCTTCCGAGACGTCTCCTGTGTGCTTGCCTGGTCTCGTTGTATGTTGTTCGGTATGGACCATCATACATTAAGCCTGGGCTCGCATGCGAAGTCAATATATGCGCAAGCAAGACGATCACTTCTGAGTGATGGCTTTCCTCCAGATAATCGGATATCACGCATCCTGACAGTCTTGCAGCCTCGTCGATGGACGCCTCGTTGTCTGGAATCTCGTCCAGTGTGAACTGGGTGACCTTCGCCTATCTCTGTGACAGTCAGACCGTGGTTAGATGCTAGATGTCGCTGGCTCCCGCTTCCGCTCGGTCATTGGGACCGGGTGAGTGGATCACAGCTACACCGACGAGATCGTAGCCAAATTTTATGACCACACGGTGGACAAAGAGGGCTGTCTTGACCATACGCGCGCGGCGTTTGTCCTCCGCCAGACTATGAGGGAATTGCCAACGAATTCTCTATATTCGTCTCGGCGCCTAACGCTTGGCAACCAACTGCTCTTCCTTACGAGTTCATTTTTTGAGTAAAGGATGAGAAGTCAAGTGCTCGCTGGTGAGCAATGTATAACCTATTCTATTGGTCTCGGTTGTTTCGCCCGTTCGTGCAACGTAGGGAGCGACCGATAAACTGCAACGCGGTTCGATTCGATGACATGTAACTAGTTAGGGGAGGCCCTCGCAAACCTCAAGGCCAG
>JBBPTY010000240.1:0-22800 GCA_038094335.1 Tylopilus aff. striatulus | reverse complement strand
TTGCACTAAGGCACTCCCTTGGAGTTTTGCCGCAAGAGATATATTTGTTGTCTTACAATGTGGAACTATCTGACTTGTATTAACTAGTTGTATGGCCCAGAACAATGACCTGGATGGAGGTGGTGGCCCACAAGCACACATACATACAATGCAACTCCAAGTGATAATGGAACCATAGGTTTTATGGAATGACTATGGCATTGTTAGCAGTGTTCAGGTATGTTCATCTACAAATCTTATCTCTTTGATATTAATAATCAACCACAACCAGCCATTTACAGTACATTTTCCCCATGCCAACATCCATGAGCTGATTGTACCTGATCTCCTCCACCAACTAATTAAAGGTGCCTTTAAAGACCACCTGGTCACCTGGATCAATGAATACCTTGAGTCAGCCTATTCAAAGCAGCAAGTAGCCAAAATCATAGATGAGATTGACTACAGGTAAGTTGTTGTCTAATCAAACAATGTACATGGCTAATCAGATGTGGTCTTAAATAGAATCACTGCAGTACCTCCATTTACTGGACTACATCAATTTCTGGATGGCCAAGGGTTTAAACAGTGGACAGGGGATGATTCAAAAGCACTAATGAAGGTGCATAATGCTCATCCTTACTCTTTGCTACCACTCTAAGTACATGACCTTACTATAGATTTATTTGCCTGCGATTGCAGGCCTCATCCCCAACCAGATGGTTTGTGCAATTGTGACCTTTCTGCAGTTCTGTTACATTGTATGAAAGTCCATCATCATCAAAATGGACCTTGACAAAATTGATCATGCTGTCCAGTGCTTCCATCATAAACACAAAATATTCAAGGAGGTTGGCATTCAAGATCATTTCTCACTGCCTCATCAGCACTCAATGGTCCACTATCATGCACTCATCAAGATGTTTGGGGCACCAAACAGGCTTTGTAGCTCAATCATGGAATCACATCACATTAGGGCTGTGAAAGAACCTTGGTGTCACTCTAATCAATTTGAGGCACTTGGCCAAATGCTACTCACTAACCAACAGTTGGACAAACTTACAGTGGCACACATGGTATTCACACAAAAGAGAATGATGACCACACCTTTGGCCCCACAAGGGAGCATTGTAGGAGCAAGGAGCTCACTACAGTTGTAAGTCACATTTTGCATGATTTCCAGTGTTCTAGGTTGCCTGGTGTCCACTGCATGAAGCACCAAGCCAAGCTGAGCAAGTCCGAGTCTGTCTGAGGTGTCTGGTCCAGTCTAATTGACCAGATCCAATGATATCAGTCCAGAATGCCAAACCAGATGGTTCTTTTGATAGGAAACAGTTAGTTTTACCTCCTTTCACCCATTTGTACTTAGTCCGACCAGTTTTACCCTGTTTTACTTCATTGCACTTTGTCCTGATACCCCTAACTCGGACCTGGACCCTTTGAGTGGTCAGGTGTATTCACACCCTTGGACCTTCAATATTAGGGTCAGATCTTTTCATATTTACATGCTAGATAGTGTCACTTCAATGCCCAAGCACATGTGGCTACCATTTTATTAGTTTTTCTTTGTTGACAGTCTTGGGTATGCCCAGAGTATAAAAACTATGTATGGACTACCTAATAAAAAGTTTTCCCCCTTTGAGAAGACTACCAGTGAGTGTCTGGGGAAGCTCAACAGTAAGTGACCATAGTGGGTCTTTCGTATCTTGTCTTTCATCTTTCCTTATGCCCAGCTGGTACTTTGTCCAGTCTGGAGGCCCCTATTTCCATGCAGTTGCACTCGGAGTCACTCGGACTCACCATATTTTGGTCAGGTTGGGCAGTCTTCACTCGAAAGACTTAGTTCTTAGCCAGTTTCCCTTGTTAAACAACTCCCTTCTGTTCAGATCCAGCTGGAACCCTTTGGAATGATCACTTGCCCCTTTTTTCTCTTTACTGCTTGCATCAGGCTCTTCTTCAGAGTAGCTGCAAGATATATTTGTTGTCTTACAGCATGCCCAGCATGGACAACATAGAAGAACTGAAAGCTATGAAAGGAGAACAATCAGTCTATGATGTTCAACTGGGGAAAAAATCTGGTGAGTTTGACTTGCTGGGTCTGTCATGTGTTTGCTAACAACGTTATTGTTTTTTTAGTTCAAAATATTCCACATGCATGTGCACATGTAGCCATGTATTATGGGTTGCCAGAGCTGGTAGAACATGTTCAGTGCTTTCTGTATAATCAACTAAACCCTGATGCAGAGGTGCCTGGAGACCAGGTTGATCTACAAGTATGTCCCTCATTTGAAGGAGATATTAGGGTGTTTAACTTGGCCTCTGTGACATACTACACACCAAGCAATCATTCAGGAAAAGATGGAATGTACTGCGATATCATATGCTGCACACCATGATGGAGGGGAGGTTATGCATGATGTGATTGTGTTCTGGTAGATGTGGGTGGCTTGGAGGACCAACCACTGTGTGGTCTGTTGATTGGACAGGTTTTACTTTTCTTCTCATTCAGCTATCAAGGGGTATCTCACTCTTGCACCCTCATTAAATGGTTCATACCAATCAGCAATGAGCCTGACCAGTTGACAGGGATGTGGATTGTAACACCAGAGATGAAGGCAGGTGGATGGTGGGTTCAAACAGTGATATCAGTCAAGATAATACTATGGGGCACCCATCTCATAGGAGTGTATGGCAAAGAACATTTGCCAGCAACATTTCATTTTTCTAATTCACTCAACACATTTAATGCTTACTATGTCAATAGGTACATAGATTACCATTCATTTACTCTCTGTTGACTCTGCACTACTACTACTACTACTACTACTACTGTGTGTCTGTGGAATGTACTCATCTGAGAGAATTGTGTTGGACTTTGTCAACTGCCAGCACTTTCTGACAGTTGCAACAGGCCTGACAGTTGGCACACAGTCCTTACAGTTGGCACACAGTCTATACAGTCGCCTCAGTAAGGGTGCCAAATTGCTGATGCATGTCTAATGGGAGTGTCTACATGACACAGTAAAACTATATCAATGCTTACTATGATGCCATCTCTCAGACACCCAATGGTACATACCCAGACAAGTAAACTATCCCTCTATTCTTGTCTTGCCAGTGTAATACCCACCTCATCCACCACTCACACTCAATGTCTGCTGCCACTGCCTTGTCCATTGCTCATTCACCCAACTGCCTCCAAAAGAATATTTCATTGAGGAAAGTATGGGTACTGATCCAAGTCCTGATTCTCCTTAAATTAAAGAATTTGATCACTATCTCAACTTGACTTATACATTACCTGATGATATGACTATAGTTCAATGGTAGGAGGCAAATTACAACTTTGGCCATGATATTATATTGATAAACTCTTAGATAAATCCTCAGCAATATTCTATATGAGCATCTTTGGCTTGTGATTATCTTTTCATCATGGCAATGATGGCATCATCAACATTAAGTGAGCAAGTATTCTCTACTACTGCACTTACTATTGAAACCAACAAGGACTTATTCTTAAGCCCAAGGGTTTGTAGACCACTAGCAGCTGTGCTTGTGGTGGTACTTAAAGGACTTGTGGATAAAATGTTCAAGAGAACTAAACTGGAGGATGTCCAGTTTGACTCTGGGGTTTATATACTACTCTACTTGTTTGTACATGTTATGGTACAGCTGATGTATAAATGATATAAAAGATAAATAAAAAGTGAAACCATATGAGTCCATATTGCTATTGGATGATAAGGAGGCTGTGTACATAGGAAAGCACAGCTGAGATAGGGTGGAGTCATACCAAGTCATCATGAGTTATGATGACATCATTGTTCTAGATGGTTCCATATGATGTCATAAGTCTAGAGTGATTAAGTAAGCATAGAAGAGTCTAGATAATAGATTAGTCATAAAGCATAGTCATTGCACAGCATGGATGTGAATGAAAATGGAAAAGAAACTGTGCATAACATCTGATTAGTTTAAGTTGAATAATGTTGTGCTGCAACAACTATCACCAAGCATCATAACCACTTAAAAAAAGACATTGTGGAAGCTATTCAGGTGCTGAGAACAATGTATAATCATGACCTTATTTTTTCTGAGCCAGTATCTTCTTCTGCTTTGAAGTTGGCTTTGGAAAAAGGAGAAAGAGAGAAGGATATTAAGAGAAAGGAAAAAAAAAAGCAGACCTTTTAGCTGGGCTCTAAAACTTTCAGACATTTCAGATATAGAGGCATAAATATCAAAGTAGCAAAATGATCAAATTTTCCAATTTTCATTTTTGAAGTCCTGGACTCAAGGCCTGGCTTGGCATTTTTCTGGACCAAGCCAGGCCCTCAACATCACTATATGTATAGTAAGTTGAGAGTCTTGACAAGTTGGTTCAGTCATGTGAATTGATTTAGAGTTAAGGTGGCACTCACTCTAACTCCTGAGTGAAGATCACTAGACTGTTGGCAATATTGATACTAGTACTTTGCATTTACCTTTCCCGGCTCAATGAGGTGATGGTAAAGTATGTATGTCAGGTGACATTCTGAGCACTATATTTGTTCTGAAGGCTTGGGATTATTCAGAATGCCTATGCAACATAGGAAGGATCCTCTTTATGAATGTCATTTGAAGCACTATCACTTAGGATGAGCTGGCCATCTTCTGCATGAAGTGTTGACATTTAATGAGACTATTTGTGAGCCCTGAGACCTAAGATACAGTTCGACTGACCATACATCTACAAGCCTGAGTTGACTCAATGCATATTGGCATCCTGTTCCTTCAGTCAACTGTTCAGTACTTGATGAACTGGGTATGCAAATCCATGGTATGAGTTGGAAAGGTTCTCAAACCTGTCTCGAACAATGCAAATGTGTTCTCTAACAGTGCGTGGATAGGGGATTGCAGGTCCTCTACTAGCCAATGGCTAGTAAGCACATCGCCAAATTCACATAGCTGCTTCACGGTGACAACATGTAGCTTCGACTTGGCAATGCTCTGGATATGCCAGTGTGGACAGCTCATCGAGCCAGAGTCACATGTGAGGCAGGGGTCCAGATCTGTTGTGTAAATCGAGGCCTACAGTCTGGAACAACTTCATGAGAGAGTTGACATAGGGAGGTAGAAGTATGTAGAGGAAGTACTCCAAAGCATCGCCAACTACACTTGGAAGGACATGTGCCATATCCTGGCGAAGGTGTAGATGATGTCCAAGTTAATAGCAGATATTCAAATATGTAATTGAGGATATACGTCCGTAGAGCCACCCGCACTGAGAAGGCTGGCTGTCAGCATGAGAAGTGAAGACGTTCTTTGTGATTCTGCAGCCTGTTGGACGGCACGTCGAAATTAGACGGGAAGGATCAAGTTTGAGATCTGACATACACATACCCCAGTTTAGAAGGGGCATCGCTCGTGATTGAGACAGGTACACAGGCGATAAGTGTGCAAATCGCAGCGTGGGCATATCCGCGGACCATAATTCAGGGCGCGAACGCACGCCGCACTCACCATGTCTATCTCGCACGGCTGATTGACGAGGTAGCGCATTCTAGACAGTAGCGTGCTCGTTGGTTGTTCGCATAAGATGGGGGTAGCTGAGTGGGACGATGGGAAACCTCAAGAGGATGTCGGCAGCGGATAGACAGACGAAAGAGGTAGCCACTGGAAGGAGAGGTGCCTGCAGCGGCACATCCTTGGTACTTGCGATGTATGGAGAATTCGCAGAGAGAAGAATAGCTGAGAGCGATAAGAGACCCTGCTTGCCTGCGAGTAGACGAGAGCAGAGACACGAAGGAAACGTGCGAGAACTGCTGGCCATAAACCAAGCTCATACCCACGACCGGCCGAGCGGTACCGCTGTCTATATGATACTGATGAATCCAATCCACACATATTTGGTTTCCTTTTGGCCAATTGATCAGTGTTATTGGAGGTTGCCTGCAAGAAAGTATACCTTTGCGGGACGATGCTACTTACTGAATGAGGGGAAGTGGATTGATAGGTTGATGAAGGCCGACAAGCTCCGAGTCCTCGGCGATTGTAGGCCAAGGTAACTTATTAGGAAAATGGCGGCAGTTAAAGGGATTTGACGGTGGTCATGGGTCCAGGTACGGCAGCCAATCAGAGCGCAAGCTCAACTCCGCGTTCAGGAGGCGCGTATAAAAATTTTGATCTTGAGCGTATCCCTGGCAGGCTGATCAACCACCGCACGAGATTCCCAACCTCATCAGAGCTTTGAGCTTGTTTATGATTTTCACTCAGAACACCCGTGACGAGTCAGTCAGGTCCTGTTTTTTGTGCTCGTCGTTGACGTTGGTCACAGCTACCTCAGCGACCTAATTTTTTCTCTGCTTCACTGAAAACGAGGCTAGCAACGATGTGGGCGGCCACCATCTCACGGATACCGACCACCGCGCGTGTGCTCAACAACCTTGCATGCCCGCATACTCGCCTCTTCTCGACTACCCTCCGTCGCTCTCGCCTCATTCCTACGCACCCTGTGCGTGCGATCGCTGCACCCGCTGTCGGTTCATACGTACCGAAAGATGGCGAACATGTCCTCAACTCTGCTTCCGAGCTCGCTCGAAGACTATCCGCCAAGGTGCTCCCCAAACTCGATCGCCCACAAGTGAAAAAAGTCGTCGTCGTCGGCAGTGGTGGCCTCTCCATCGGCCAGGCTGGCGAGTTCGACTATTCTGGCTCACAAGCTATGAAGGCCCTCCGCGAAGAAGGCGTCGATGCTGTGCTGATCAATCCGAACATTGCTACGTGGCAGACCAGTCATCAGTTGGCCTCGGAGGTCTACTTCCTCCCCATCACTGCAGACTATGTCGCCTATGTGCTGGAAAAAGAACGGCCGGATGGTGTTTTACTCACGTTTGGAGGTCAGAGCGCGTTGAACGTCGGCATCGCTCTCGACAAGATGGGCGTCCTCGACCGTCTCGGCATCCGGGTCCTTGGAACACCCATCAAGACGCTCGAGGTTTCTGAAGATCGTGACCTCTTCGTGCAAGCTCTTAAAGGTGCGCACTTCTAGTCTCCCCCACGATCTTGACCCTGATGTAATCATCCCTCAGAAATTGACATCCCAGTCGCTCAGTCGACTGCAGTCTCGACTGTTGATGCAGCTCTGGAAGCCGCGGAAAAGATTGGTTACCCCGTCATTCTTCGTTCTGCTTTCACCCTGGGTGGCCTGGGCTCTGGCTTTGCCAACAACCCCGTCGAGTTGCGAGATCTCTCGGCTAAATCTCTCTCCCTTTCGCCCCAGGTCCTCATCGAGCGCAGCATGAAAGGCTGGAAAGAGCTCGAGTACGAAGTCGTTCGCGATGCCGCCGACAACACCATCATCTGTTGCAACATGGAAAACTTTGATCCCTTGGGAACCCATACCGGCGACTCCATTGTCGTGGCTCCCAGCCAGACGCTCAATGATGACGAGTACCACATGTTGCGGAGTGCGGCGATCAAGGTCATTCGGCACCTCGGTGTCGTCGGCGAATGTAATATCCAGTATGCCCTCAATCCCGAATCTAGGGAATATTGTGTCATTGAAGTCAACGCACGGTGCGTGTAGCGCGTAAATAATGGATGTATGCTCATGTATAATGTCAGGCTGAGTCGCTCTTCCGCCTTAGCTTCCAAGGCAACCGGATACCCACTTGCGTATACGGCTGCCAAAATTGCTTTGGGATACACCCTTCCCGAGTTACCCAACGCCGTCACGAAAACGACCACCGCCTGCTTCGAGCCATCTCTTGACTACATTGTGACCAAGATACCCAAGTGGGACCTCGCCAAATTCAGTAACGAGGTCAATCGCGAGGTTGGTAGTGCCATGAAGAGTGTTGGCGAGGTCATGGCCATCGGTAGAACCTTTGAAGAAAGTTTGCAAAAAGCCATCCGTATGGTCGATCCCAGGTGGCGAGGGTTTGAAGTGGTTGGTGGATTGAAAAAGTTGGAAGACGCAGGGGAGCTGGAACGGGCACTGAAGCGTCCCACGGACATGCGGCTTTTCGCGATCGCATACGCGATGTACAACGACAAGTACAATGTCCAGGAGATTCACGATTTGACGAAGATCGACAAGGTATGTCAAGGTGTTCTTGCTCATTCCTTATGTCGATTTATTTTCCTTTCAGTGGTTTCTCTACAAGATCGAAAACATTGTCAACACGTCGCGGGCCCTATCCTCTCTCGGCAATCTCTCTGCCGCTCCCCCCACTCTCGTCTTAACGGCGAAGCAACAGGGATTCTCCGACTCCCAAATCGCATCACTACTCAACTCCACAGAAAGCCAAGTACGCAACTTCCGTAAATCACAGGACCCCCCGATAATTCCTTTCGTGAAACGGATCGACACACTGGCAGCCGAATATCCTGCGCATACCAACTATCTGTACACAACGTACAATGCATCTGCTCACGACGTCACCTTTGACGACCACGGCACCATGGTGCTTGGCAGCGGCGTCTATCGTATCGGGAGCAGTGTCGAGTTTGACTGGTGCGCGGTCACCTGTGCGCGCAAGCTGCGCGAGATGGGTGATACCGTGAATAAGGACGGTCAGAGCGTGGGTGGGAAAACGATCATGGTCAACTACAACCCTGAGACGGTCAGCACGGACTTTGACGAAGCGGATAGGTTGTATTTCGAGGAGTTGGGCTGGGAGCGCGTGATGGATATCTACGAGTTGGAGGGTGCCAAGGGTGTCATCGTCAGTGTCGGAGGTTGGTTGTCCTTGTTCTGCAGGTATAATGCCTATCTCAGCGTCCCCCCTTTTATAGGTCAGCTCCCACAAAACATTGCGCTTCGGCTCAAGGAGAGCGGTGTCAGCGTTCTTGGCACGGATCCCTTGCAAATTGACAATGCAGAAGATCGTCACAAGTTCTCGAGCGTGCTGGACTCTATTGGTGTCGATCAACCCGAATGGACCGAAGTTACATCTTTGGAAGCCGCCAAGGAGTTTGCCAACCGCGTGAGGTGAGTATGCAGCAATCAGTATCATCTGCGAGCTAGCGTGCTAATGCATCGTTTCAAGCTACCCGGTCCTCGTGCGACCTTCGTACGTTCTTTCTGGGGCCGCTATGAATATTGTACACGAAGAATCCGCGCTCTCACACACCTTGACCGCGGCGTCCTCGGTTTCTCCCCTCCCCCCCGTCGTCATAACCAAGTTCATTTCCAACGCTCAGGAGATTGATGTTGATGCTGTCGCATACAAGGGCAAACTACTTGTGCATGCCATCAGTGAGCACGTCGAGAATGCTGGTGTCCATTCCGGAGATGCTACCCTCGTACTTCCTCCTCACACTTTGAGTGAGTGCGACCTCGACAGGCTAAAGGATATTGCGTCGCGAGTGGCACAAGCGTTTGAGATCTCGGGACCATTCAACATGCAGGTGATCAAGAAGCCGGCCTCCAAGCTTAGCGAGGAGGACGAACTCAAGGTTATTGAATGCAACCTGCGCGCGTCGCGTTCGTTCCCTTTTGTTTCCAAGGTGTTGGGACACAACTTTATCGAGACGGCGGCGGCTGCGATCACCGGTATCAATGTTCCTGAGCCAATGGATTTGATGAAAGAGAAGCGGGACTATACGAGCATCAAAGTTGCTCAGTTCTCCTGGACACGTCTAGGTGGTGCCGACCCTTTCCTTGGCGTCGGTGGGTTCCGTTTCTCTTATCCCCCACATTTTGCTTGACTAACCAATGACACCAGAGATGGCAAGCACGGGCGAAGTCGCTTCCTTTGGTGCTGATGTTTACGAGGCATACTGGGCATCGCTACTCTCTACAACCGGCTTCAAGCCTCCCCGCCCTCGTTCTGGAGTCCTTATCGGTGGCTCGCCCAACACGCCCGAGCTTCCCTTCATCGCTAAAACCCTTCACTCGCTTGGCTTCAAGCTCTATGCCTCTTCGCCCGTGATCGAAGCAACGCTGTCCGCAATCCCCCACGTGACCTGCAAACGCATCTTCTTCCCGACGACCGACAAACGGCGTCTGCGCGAGGTGTTCGACGAGTACGAGATCCAGTCAGTGATCAACCTCGCACAGGGGCGGGGCAAAGGCCGCGAGGACGAGGACTATGTCGCGCGTCGGAACGCGGTCGATTTCGGCTTACCACTGTTGAACAATGCGAAATGTGCGGTGCTGTGGGTGGAGGCACTGAAGCGGAAAATAGGGGTGGATGGGAAAGGGTTGATGGGGTATGAGGAGGGCAATGTGCCGAGCGAGGTCAAAAGTTGGCGGGAATTTGTCGGTAGGCGGGCCTGAGTGCACCTCGAGAACGAGTGAAACACTGAAATACACCGTATGATTTTTGTATCATTTCTTGTTTGCGAGCATGTGCATGTACTGATGTGAATATAGTCAGTGAAGTCACCTTTCATTCTTTCATCCGTGAGTCGGATTCAAGCTGACGTCTGACTGCTGGGATCAAGACGATGAACAACCTGGCCATTGTCCCATCGGTTTGATCCGAGCTCTTGCTATCAGAGCCTGATGGAGTCCAATCGACACACTCTTACATATGGATGATGACATGGGGGCTTGGGGCTGCTGCCAAAACGAGCGGCAGTTGTGAAATTGATGTGATCACAATTGTCATAGGAGTGACTTTTACGGACACGCAGGTATGTACCTTTGTCACCCCAAGCTTTCACGAAAGGAGGTCATGAAAAGATTCACTCCTGTTTCGCTGCTAGTGGATTCACTCTTCACGATGGTACTACCCAAATACGTCTGCGATCATTCCAGGATGCTTCTGTCCCCCACATACGAGTTCAAAGGGGGATACAAATTTGGATGTCAGAAGTGGTATGTATATACCTGTCAGAGTGCTCGACTTCGATTTGGGGAGCTACAACCCTGCACGGAAGTACGACGTCAAACCCCATCACTTCGTCCTTGATGGTGACTGGTCAGACGTTACACTGGCAGACAGCAGGCTGATAACTCTCACATCTACATGGCCTCACTTGGAAGAGGTCACATATACTCATACCAAACTTAGTATGCGATCCCACCGAACGGGCTTGTACATCTTCCGAAGATACGTCAAGCGCTCTGCCATGTTACTACCCTCACCGTTGACAAGCAATGTTCTACAGAATGTCCATCGCCAAAGAGGTTTGAGCTGGCCCTGCCACCTACCTTTTTTCTGAATGTTCTCGAGTCGAGGCTCAAACCAGAATCCGTGCTCTTGATCTGACCTGGCTGTTTCAGGGAGGCGAGAAGACAAAAGTAGTAGTTGTAGGCGGAAGTTGAAACGTTAAACGTTCGACGGCTGATGGTCGACTCGAAAGGGTACAGGGTGGGAGCAGGAGTCATTCATCTTCTGATTCAATACGTGTGATGGCACATCGAATCCAATGCTGCTTTGTGTTGTTTACTGGCGGCCGACTTTAGCCCATTAGCACGAGAAAGTACCTTTCACCCGGAAAACGCGTAAAGCTGGTGTGTTCAAGTTCGAAGGATGTCGTGTAAATAGAGCATCGTCACAGTGCACTGGCGATCCCATGTTAGGCGTGAAAAGCTGTTCATCATAGGCTTCATTGAATTCCGAGTCTTTCTCTGATTATACTGTAGTGTCGTATCGAGGCAATACGACGACCCTGCCCCACTTCTTCTCCTCCTACAGGACGCGAGTACGCGACGACAGCCATGTCGACAGGGCTCCATGGCGTCGTGTCCCATCCCACCACCCGTCACGCGGGAAGACGCGCGGCGGTGCGAGGGTAGGATGGCACCGACAAAGATGACCACCTCGCCCTACCTTGCCTCTCCCGCAAAGTCCATAATACTCCATACAGCCATGATGCCTTTGCCTTCATCCGGAGCCTGGTCTATGACTATCTGTTTGTACGCTGCAAGGACGTGTGCATAATGCGCGTATGTCATGGACGCGTGAATCTATCGGCACACGCACGTTCTTGTCCTCTGCTTCTTAAAATGACATCGCAGTCTCTCCTCGACTTCTAGTTAGGCCGAGCTTCGGGGCAGAGCTAGGATCAGGTCGTGTAAAAGCTCACCAGACTGTGTAAACAATCGCACGGAGATGAAGACGATGCAATGATGTCGACTATTCCACTGCATCAACGTCGAGTACGGCAACAACGACCGGCCTAGGTCAATTCCGCCCTCAGCATAATTTATGCCTCTTACATTCTCTCCCGCCACTTGCTGCGACGTGGGTAGGTTGTCGATGTGCCGCGCAAATGGACGATGTGAGGCGATAACATCGTGTCATATGCAGGGATACAACGTGAAGGCATAGAGCAGTGTCACTTACGAGTGGACGGTATCACCGTCACACCATCCTCAACGCAACAAAGACAAACATGCAGACTGACCAATTATATCAGCACGCAGATTATCTTTCGCTTTCACTCTTTCACTCTCCCCTCGGCGTTCTCATCATCTCTGGCGATTGTTGAGATCGGCTATACCTGGAACACTAAGCACAGTGCAAGCTTTCCGAAGCTGAACTCGTCCACTGAGTACTGAGTGATTGTCCTGATTTGCCTTATGTAATTGGACCATCGATGATATCGATCAAGCTTTGTTCTCGACTCACCTAAGACCGTTTATTTTCGCCTACTTCCTCTGAAACATGTCTACCACTGTGGCCCATTGCCATCCCCAGCCTCTACCCTCCACCACACTCTCGAAGACCTCCAAGATCATCATCGTCGGTGCTGGCACTTTTGGGCTTTCCACGGCTTATCATCTACTCGGATGTGGCTACACAGATGTGACAGTTCTTGATCGAGCACAGGAGTTACCCGCGGTAGACGCTGCAGGCACCGATATCAACAAAGGCGAGCACTTGTATTGATCTACTTGACTGCAACAAGAATGAAGGTCCTAACGATAGTCTGAAACAGTGGTTAGGTCTTGCTACAACGATATGTTTTACACCAAGTTAGCAAAAGAAGCGATGGAAGCATGGAGGCAACCCATGTGGCAGGGCTGTTACCACGAGTAAGTCTCAGTCGTCCTGCTTCGTCTCGGCCCTAACTTTCCGTTGACCCCTCGTTCTGCAATCGTGATTTTCCTGTGCTCTATGATGCCCCACAACTAGGTGTGGTGTGGTATTTATCGGCGGCGAGAAGTTTGAGGATAAATCAAGAAGCAATGATATACAAGCTGGCGCAAGGATCGAAGACCTCCCGGACGCCGAGGCTATCAGGCACAAAGTTTTATCTTCTCTACAGAGTTTACACAGGGATTCGAATGCACAATGCGTTGGTTCATTCAAGGACTCCAGTGGCTATTTTAATCCCGAAGGCGGTTGGGTCGAAGCAGCGCGTGCGGTACAGATTATGCTGTCGTGCGTGAAAGAGATGGGCGGAAGAGTGATCGAAAACCAGGAAGTCTCTGGGCTCCTCAAAGATGCAGATGGGCGGACGATGGGTGTAAAGTGCAAAGATGGCAAGCATTTTGAGGGCGACAGGGTCTTGCTTACCATTGGCTCATGGACGGCATCGACATTCCCCGAGTTGGAGCTTGACTGGAAGTGCTTGGCGACAGGGTAAGTGGGTAGCGCTACTGATCCTCGGGGTAAAGAGACGTGTACCTCACTCCTCCGCTAGTCAGAGCGTGGCGATGGTGCAGCTGAGTGCGGAAGAAAAGGAACGTTACAAAAGTTGCCATGTATATCTGGACTACCAGACTGGTTTTTACATATTCCCAGTAAGTTTTCCTTCGTCCTACACTCGTATAACCATCAAAGTAGTAGTTGTATCGACCCGGAGTGACTCACGGTCGATTCATCTTCTTGGGACCTGTTTTCATGTCCATGTTCGTTGCTTCGAGCACGATCACCGATTGGGTGTAGCTGTGGGCCAACTTTAAGCCCAAGACCCGGCTGCCAAACCATCGTCAGGTGATCGCATCTCCACCTGGCTGATATGCGGCGTTGAAAAGTTCGGCAAGGGTGGTCCCTAGTTTTTGGGGTCACGGAAGAGGTCCGTCCGACTATCTTGTTGCAGTCTTTGTCACGTATCATGCACCATAACTCGGATTATCCGACGCATGACTTTGTGATGGCAATTTTCAATTACCTGGTAGTAACTTACTGCTCGGCATTGTTTTTCCCGTGAACGTATGCCTTGGCATGAGGGATCGTTCTGTAGATCAATGATCCGCTCAGCTTTGTTCTTTTCCTCTTGGCGTTGTATTCTATCCTCCGCCTTTTCCACTCATCCAATTCTCCATTTGTGCTGACTAACCCGCACCCTTAGCCAACTGAAGATGGCATAGTTAAACTTGGTATGCACTCAGCAGGATATACTCAAATGGCTATTCCCAAACAGATCGGCGGTGATATCAACTGCGGCCCTGTTCGGAAGATATCTACCCCTCGAACGATTACGAGCCATCCTGATTCGGGTGATGGGCTGCGTGTTCCACGATCGGCATTACGGGCATTAAGGAAACCTCTGAGGCGGATATATCCTGAATTAGCGCTGAAACGATGGGCTGAAACACGAATGTGCTGGTGAGTCACTTCTCTCCTCCATTCCTGCGTTTTTGCTTGTTTCTCCCACTTTCATACACTTGGGTGTTTACGGATTTCTGGAGCTCAACTGCAGCATTCTCGTCTGGGCGCCTTGTTATGGCGTTTCTACGCTGGTTTGGCCATGTCAAGCCTACTAAGTTTTTCCCTCACAACATGATACTGCTATGCATACATGTGGAGGTATCTCGGGCTTCATGCCATCCATCATTTACTTACGTGCAGGCTACCCATAACGCCCAGGACGTAAGGTCATCCTTCTGATTATTACAGTCTTGATGGAAGACTGGTAGGCGGCCGTGACTTAACACCGCACTACCGAGCAAGGTTTCGGTTACCATTGATCGCTTCCGTCCTTTCTGCATGGAAAGATCCGATTCGGACTAGCCGAAAGCGTGATCGAGTTTCTTGGTCAGCGGCATGTCTCACACATGCACACTAAAGGACACCAGAGTCTCTACTGTACTGCATACGAGCGAGTCAGCTGGTCCAGCAACTGAGACCCAGCTCAAGGATAAGATCCTTCCGCCGGGGCGGGCCTTGACAGGCTTTCTTTTGTCACGGATTGCCTTGCTCTACGTTCCCCGCGTCATGAACAGTGGCACATGGGACTGGGACAATAGTTGGCTATAAAAATCGGCCATACCTGCCTATACATAGTATGTGCCTTCTTCGGGTTTCTGTGACGACGCCATTCACCTAAAGCGTACAATGTAGAACAGTCCAGGCGTCTTCCGTACATTAGCCCATATCAACTTTTACGAGATGGTGACCAGGATTATAACGTTGGAGCTAGATCTCCGATCAATGTCGACCCCCCTTCCACTTTAAACTTGTTTGACTTTTTTTTTTTTAAAAAAATCTATTCTTTTATTTTTTTTCCAGTGCGATGGACTTCGGAGATTTGAGAAGGCTGACATTCTCGCAGGTACACAGATTCGCCCGACGGAAACTGGATCATTGGGCCATTCCCAGGAGATCCTACGCTGTTTCTGGCCACATCCGGTAGTGGTCATGCCTTCAAGGTGAGCAGGACTTTTCGAACGTGCATGAGAAACGGTGTCCCTTGAACGACCCTGTTCGGGTGCCACGCCACGGCGCTATGCTACAGTTCGCTTCCGTCCATCAAGTCCCAGTGATTTGTTCGTTGTCAGCATGCTCATTGCTTTCTCTTTGTATTTCCTTATTTCGCACAGTTTCTCCCAAACGTTGGTCGGGTCGTCGTAGATTCCCTCGAGGGTAAACTTGACATGGCCGCCGCCTCACGCTTCTCGCTTGATCGGGATTTGGAAGGCGCGATGAACGGTGAGCGCGCGTTGAACGGGCCTACGGAACTGGATATTGGGGAGCTGTGCGGGCCGCAGGACTTAGATGAAGGGGTGGAGCGAGCCTTTTTGGCATTTGATGGGTGAAGAGCTGGGGAGGGATTCGCTCCCTGATTTGACGGCCAAGCAATGCGGACGTTGAAGGCCCCGGCTATGGGCCTGTGGAGCGACGCCTATCTTGCTGCCGTTGATGTGCTTTCGGGTACGGTTGAGCATGAGGTCTTTCGTGGTTATGCATGATTCTTTGAAGTTAATATGGAGCTCCTGTTTGATCGTATCGAGGTACGAGGTGATCGCGGTTTGATTCAGGGCAACGGGAGGTGCCGACTCGGACCTGACGGGTATCGATGTGTCCCGAATATGGTCCTCTCGATGCTCTGTATTCAAGTTGTAACTCGGAATCCCTAGCGATGCTCATTCATTCGCTGGCAGGTCCGAGTCTGGGGTAGAGCATGCGCGCTAAAGTTGATGCCATATTACACCACAATGGACTAGCGTGGATCCCGTATCTGTACTCGCCTCGCAACCGAAATCCATTGGTGTGGCTGTACAGTTCGGGCAGTCAAAAATTCCATGTCACAACCTCGGTCCTACCGCATTCGCCGAGGAGTCACAACAGGAGTTAAATGTCCAGAATTGGTAGCTTGTTTATGGTCGCGGCGAGTCGCGACCTGAGTTTCGGCTCCATCGACCACGCAATCCTACCGTCAAAACAGCGCGTTTCGCTCATCCGGCCTCGTATTGCCCTTCGGTCACGACTCACTCATCCCGAGTCCGCAGCGTTTCGCTTTTCAATTTCTCCGCGCGGCCCTGACATTGCCTCTGTGATATTTACAGGAACAAAGCCGGCCCAAAAATAGGTGTTAGGAATTCCAAATGGAACGGGATAGTGAGTTCACCGAAGCGATACGACATGTCGAACCAGTCCTCAAGTGATGCTCTCGCGAGGAAGCAACAGTCCTCTCCCACGAAGTAAACGACGTTGGGCGTCGGGACGGCACGATTTCGCTCGGGCCAATTTGATGCGCATTTGGCATGAGCTGTTTCTTCTGGCGTGTGGGTCATTAATATAGCGTGGAACCGAGCTCAGGGGGGAGAAGTACGCCTGGCGGTGCCCCGGAGTTCTTCATCAGCGGATCGAGAAGCAGGTTATTGAAATTCGAGTCTACTGGCGGATTCTGTCAGAGTTGAAGCTCCCAATGCGGGATAGGCGACATTGGAACGTGCGTCTCTTTGTTCGGGGATTGCGCGGTGCTCCATTGGGGAAGCTGTGCCGCCCTTTTATTGTGCTTCAGTACCGATATAACCCGCTGAGATGTTCGGCACCGAGCCTTGTATGTTAGCGTCGTTCTCGGCCGACGTCCCCAGATTACTGCCGTTTTCACAAGTCGAGCCTGTTGGAATTAGCAAGCGTGCGTACAGCCCGCACCATATTTTTGTTCATTCATATTCACTTTTCTTTTTCTCTTTTGACACTACACAGATCCCGGTGTCTATTGACCGCCGTTATAGCGACTTTATGTGCTACGATACAATATACTATGTTTTGCACTGTCCCTGGGTCAGTCTCAGACCCAGGACAACTTTGTTCCTTTGTTCTTCTTGTCTTGTAGAGGCCCTGAGCCTCCTGAGTATTTAGTGTCAATATCTTCATGTTGAGCACCTCAGTCCATTGTCCTATTGTGTGGTACTGAGGTGAGCTCATTAGTTTCTTTCATGTAGACCTGTTGAGACTCACATACCATAGCTAGTTTTGTCTTGACAGGTAATGAGTGAGTCCATTGTCCTATCATATGGTACTGAGTTAGTCTTGTCTCAACTGATTGAGTCCATGCAAAGTGAATAGTTTACCCCATGCAACACTCATAGAGCTGTGGGGAAAAAATGAACAAAAAGTGCCTCCTTTCTTGATCATCTTATAGCACACCAACAAGTAATCAATCCTTCCTTGAAAATGATACCATTCAATCTGGAACATCTTGAAGAATAGATCTAGAGTGGTCTGACATTGAAAATTGGTAATTTTGAATGTCAGAATTTTAGGATAATTGGGATCTGTTTTGCTTTCTTTCTTGCTGTCAACTTGATCCAGGACTTTCAATCAGTAGAAGTAGTGTAAAATAAATGGCAATGGATTCATGGTAAAGATAAAGTCCAGGATGTAAGGTGCAATAATGTGTCATATTCCAGAAATGTACCAAGTCTTTTTCTAATGTTTTAACACTAACTCCAGTGGAACTCCAGTGATATCATACTTACTAAGCATTATATACTCTTGGACTTCACATAATATGGTTCCCACATTGCTTCTTTTGTATTCTGATACTTTGTATTTTTTGTTTAATTTACTTGCTACATTCTATTCTTATATAGCATACAGCTCTGAATAGCCTGTTGTTATGTTTTAGCTGGGTAGGTATTGACATAGACTTGAGACTTATAGTGGAGCTGGGGAGGACAATAAAGTAAAGTGAGAATGTAAGTTCTACAAGCTCAAATATATGATAAGGCAAGTAATACTCAAGCCCAAAGATAGAGAATAAGAGTGCTAGCTTAGAGTGCAAGCTCAAGTAGATTTAAGATGGGTACTATGGTTACATGTGTGGTCCTTACATATGTGTAAAGAGTGCACATGGACCAAGACTAAGTAAGGAAACTATAACATGATTGTAAGATAAGAATATAAGTGGTTGTATCACTATTGGTTAGAAATGAAAAAGTATAGAGGATGTGGGAATCAATAAGAAGAGAAGTGTTGGTAGTAATAAAAGAGAAGAAGTGTTACATCTGAACTGGGTAGGTATGGACATAGACTCAAGCTATGAGGGTTTTGATTACAAGGTGAGGGACTTGTAATGGTGTGGTGAAGCATAGAGGTTCATAAGGGATTGACCCAAATGAGTGGCAATTCAATGTAGAGGATGAATTGAGTAGATCTAGCTTGAGTTATACTACTATATGAAGAACCCTATATATAGGGTATGGAATGGTGCACAGACCCTGTCTGTGTATAGTACAAGTTACAGATATGGAAAGCCAAGAACAAGTGTATCAAGTTAAAAGAGAAAGACAAGAAGAACCATATATAGAATAAAGGAACCATGATGAGTAATAGCATGCTAGTGTAGGAAGAATCATAGAACATGGGTACTAAATCATAATATTAGCCCCTTGTTAAGATGAAAAGTCCATTCTTTTCAATCCACAATACTTTTGTACATTAGTTCATCATAGTCTTCTTCTCCTGTAATGTCACCACTTTGAAGAAGATGTGGGGGTACATAGTCTGGTCTGGATTGGGTAGTATTGTAGTGACAATGTTGGATGTAAGAATATTTGCTTTCTTTGGGGTTGTTAAATCCCATCCATGGGCAAAGGGGTGAGGGCTAGGACATATATGGGCAGGATTCAAATTGTGGAAGATGGGGTGGGGTTACAAGGGTGAGGGTATGAGGTTTGCCAGGAGTGGCTGGGGATGTCTTCTCTGATGGAAGGGGTACCTTGGGGATTCAAGGGGATTGGGGTTGAACTCCTGATGTGTTCCCAAAGGGTTAGGAGAATCCTACTATCAAGGAGTAAAGCCTGGAGTTCCTTATAGGAGTTTGTGGAGGGATCTTCTAGAAAGTCTTGGACAGGATGGGGATGCCACAGGGCTTTGTGGTGGTCAAGAAGTAGAATCAGGACTTGGGGAAATCAAGGGTTCTCTCTCTTGGTCTCTAAGGGGTTTGAAGGACAAGGGGGTGGGGACCAATCAGGGGTTGACAGGGAACATTGGAAATGACAAGTGATGTTGGGATTGGGTCAGAGCACTCAGAGAGAGGCTAGGGGGACAATGAGCCTTGGTGTAGGACTTATGTGTCATGCCTTTGCTTAGGTCTGATCCTTGTTTCAAAGGTATGAGGGGTAGAAATAAGTCCCTGAGGGGTACTTGCTTGAGGGAGGCTCAAAAGGGGTAGAGAGCAGACAGAATGACTTGAATAATGACTTGAATGGCTTGACTGTTTGAATGGATTGAACTGTTTGAATAACTGAACTGAAGTACAAAGGAGTGCTATAGTAATCTTATATACTAAATCTGGATGAAGTCCAAAAGGGGAAACAGACTATGGATAACAGTAAGTAAAAGGGACAAAGCCCAAGGCAGGGTTCATAGGATGTAAGTGAAGAATGCTACAAATGAATATACTACATAAAGAATGGTCAATAGGTGAATTAATTGGAGTGTTTGTAGGGTACAGAAGGAAGGTAGCCAAGGCCTCTTAGACTTATAGGCTAATATTGAAGATCTAAGGGGTGAAGGTGTACAAGAAAAGGTTTGGAGAAGGTATGGAGATGAATAGGGGCAGAAGGAGGGTTGTAGCAACTGAAGGGGTATTGGGGGATGGAAAATGTGTCAGGGATGTCATCTATGGTTGGGGAAGACAACAAGAAGAATGGGGAAAGGAGCAGGGATCCTGTGAGGGTGCTTGGCTGAGGTCACAAGCTGGGAAGGGGAGGGGTACAGAGGTTCCTGAGAAGGACTACATGAGCCCAAAACAGGTTGGAGGTTCATTGAGGAAATTCCAATGGAAATCAGAGATGGAGATGATGAGGTAAATGGAGTGATGTTGGGGGATAATATTGGGGTTATTGGGGTCTGGAGCTGGACAGGAAGGTGAAATGTACAGTTCTGACAGGGGTCAGAAATAGTAGTTTGTTCTTGAAGGCATTGTTGTATTTGTGGTTCAGCTTCTCTGGATATGTATGCATCAAAGTTTAATGCATATTATTGAATCAGTCATCTTCTGAACTCATGGAAGTCTTCCCTAGTGAGGTCAGAAGAGCTGGGATGAGTGGAGACTGGGGGAGTCAGAATAGAATCAACAATGGTGATAGAAGGGTCAAAAGGAGTGAAAACATGTGGGGAAGGTAGAGGTGCAGGTTTGTATCTGGGGAAAAGTATGACTGGAGATGGTTCTTCTGCCAGCTTGACAGGACTTAAATTTGATTGGACTGAAGATGAAGACCATTCTTCTTGGAGGATAGGGGATATTGGGACAATAGGGGATTTGGGATTAGGAGTTGTCTCCTGTGTAGTGGTAGCACTAGACAAATGAATGTGGTCAAAGGGAGGGATCATTCTTGGAGGGGGAGATGTATTAGTGGTGGCATAGTGATATTGTTTCAACTCCTTAGGTCATGTTACACTCTATGTGAAACCTGTAGTTAGTCGCCCTAGAAGGCACTCACTAAGAGGCACAATGTCTAGGGACTTGAGGGATGATGGAGTTGGTCAACTGAGGACCTGAGAGGCAATACTTAGGATTGAGGGATTAAGCCTCAATTCAATGACATGAGGTTAAGTGTATAATTGTGCAGAACAAGCATAAAGACTACATACATAAATGTGAAGGTTTAAGTAACACAATGTCATGTGATCATAGAAGGTTATGGAACAGAAAAGAATAGCAACAAAGAGAACAGGAGATACCAATTGAGGAACAATAGTAAAATGGTGGTTAGGGAACATGTAGGCATCATGTCAGAAATACCTATAGGAGTACTAGTTCACTGATGAAAACAAAGAGAGGAGATAAAGGTAGAACACTAGACCTTGATAAGATAAGAGAACAGACTGGGTGTCCTTCCAGTTAAGTAAGGAGTACAGTCAGCAAAGGAATGAAGGAAAAGAGTAGGTCAACTGTAACAGGTCATCCTTGCATGTATGGATGATTCCTGGGAATAGGAGATGGGCTTGTTGTCAAATCCATACCCAAAAAAGGAGCATATATAGATAAGGTTTTCAGATTGGAGAAGATGGAGTGGAGTTACATGGGTATGAAGGTTGTAAGGGGTTGACTGAGGTGTCATCACCAATGGGAGGGATATCTAAAGGGTACAAGGGGGTCAAGAGTGAACTCCTGGTGAAGTCCTGAGGAGCTGGAGTAAATCTGGATATCAAGGGGCAAGTCTGAAGCTCCTGATAGTAGTTCATAGGGGGCACCTCCTAGGAAGTCCTCAGTGGGTGGCAGGAATGCTGCAGGGCTTAGGGGGGACCTAGAAGTGGAGTTGGAACTTGGGGAAACCAAGGGCTCTCTCCTGTGGTCTTTGAGGTGTTTGGAGGACAGAGGGATAGAGGCTGATCAGGGATTGACAGGAAATGTCAAGATTGGGTTGGAGCACCAAGGGAGAGGCTAGGGGACAAGGAGTCTTGGTGTAGGACTTATGTGTCATGCCCTTGCTCAGATCTGGTCCCTGTTTTGAAGGTATGAGGGATGGAGACAAGTCCCCAAGGGGTACTTGCTCAGAGGAAGGCTTAAGGGTTGACAGAGTAGGGGCAGATGTTATGCAGTATGTGAAACCTGTGGTTAGTCACCCAAGGAGGCACTCACTGAGAGGTACAATATCTAGGGACTTGAAAGATGAAGAAGGAGGTTGACTGAGGACCTACAAGGCAATATTTAGGATTAAGGGAGTGACACTTTGTGACATGGTGAGGCATGAGTACATCACACTATGTCTTTGGCAGGGTGCTATAGGTGTGGTGCATTGCCTTTCCTCTTTGCCCCACATTGTCGCTTGCCACCATTTCATCCTGCCCAGGCCTCACTTGCAGCTTTCACTCCTTGACAGAAATTGGTCACTCCTTCCTTCACTCCTTTGCATCCCACTTGTTTATTCCTGTTTCCCCTCATGACTGACCAATCTCTCAAATTACTGCCAAAATTCACTGGGCCAGGATTTGAGGCCATTTGTGATGGCATCTGCCTAGGGCTGGGACTAGAGGATGTCCAAGCTGTAGCTCACCTCCTTGCAGCTTGGGAGGCTGATTGTGAAGCTTGCACCATCAAATGGTGGGCATGCAGAGAAGAAGAGGATTATTGGATGGCCCTTGAGACTGTGGAACATGCCCAGGCAGAGAAAGCAGAGGCTCAGCTGGCCAGGGAACAAGCAGAGGCTAAGCAGAGGGAGCTGGAGAAGAAGAAACCCAGGATGAACTCCTTCAA
>JBBPTY010000239.1:0-19770 GCA_038094335.1 Tylopilus aff. striatulus | reverse complement strand
CCCTCGTACAGTCTCACTCTGACTCGCCTTCCTTAGCCAATTGGCCGCGATACGACGTGTCTTCGGGATATGTGATGCAGCTGATGCGGGACAATATTACGTTCATTCCTGGGCCACGGTATGTCCTTGTTATTCCCTCGCGGCCTTTATGAATGGCTGCACAGACTTCAGCATCACGAGGACAGAGTACTCAATTCACCTCTTGTTCTTGCTGCCTTTGAGAAATGAACAAGCATCGCGTGGACCTGCATATTTATACTTCTGTTGCTGCATTTCACCTCTTCAATTGTTATCCCACTTCCGTTACATCTTTAAGGATCATCTCCTGCAGCGAGCGAGTAATAACGCCTGCATGGCTTGGCCAATGCTCATCAACATCAGCATCAGTCGCTGTCCCACACAATGCGTATCCACCTGGCTCTCACGAGGACAACTGAACATGATAATCGTGAGAGATGATCGGTCTACGTAAGCTTGTTCTGTGTCCCTCGCGGAGACTAAGACCAAAGTGTTATCTTGGGAAAACGCGTTGTGCATCTAAACAAGTACAACGTGTTTCTGGCACAGCTGTATTATCCACACACTTACTGTAGAGGAGTGCTGTATTCCTCCTTCCTTCCTCCACCCAACGACTGACCTCGCCCACCTACATCAGCAGCGTCAACCGTCTAGGTACACGACACTACTTCTCAACTCTCCGAGCGAGTCGCTCGTTCCCAGTCAATTGCCGATCGACTTGAGGAATTCAGACCTCAACTTGTGGATGAGCTGCTGGTCGACCTCACCAATTACATTGCTCGAGATTCCGCCGTTCATGTCGCATTTGCCGACGCATACATGTGCACATGCAACGACACGTCGGGGACACCATCTCTGGTATGCCATCTTGCTTGCGCAGCCTACACTCTGCTCATTTCTCATAGGTTGCTATGATGGCGCTGAGATATTTCGCTTCTGGAAATCTGAGTGGGAACAACAAAGTCTGCTCTGCTTTCACCTTCTTCCTCTCCTTGGCTAATTCCGGATGGCAGGTCCTTCGCCGAGAGCATGGTATTTGGAGAAGACTGAAACACCCCAATATCGTGAACTTGCTCGGTGTGGCAGAAGGTTTTGGCCAAATGTCAGCAGCAGTTATGCCGTGGATGTCGAATGGCACATTGCACTCCTTTCTGAAGAAGAACAGCGAGGGGTTGACAGTGATCGACCGGCTACATCTGGTGGGTCGTACCATCCTCATTGCCCGTTAGTAACACTGATGTGCTTGGTGTCGTATCTGGGCTAGAATGTTGTGGGTTTCTGTTAGACTACCATTAAACCGATTTTAGTGATTGATGAGAGCAGTGCATTCGAATCGCGTACTTCACGGAGACCTCCATAGCGTATGTTTACGACACGTTTATCACTGCATGCACTTACCCTTTTACTGACATAGGGCAACGTGCTCATAGATGAAGAGTACAAACCCAGAATAACGGATTTCGGCCTCTCATCTACGATCGGAAGGCTGCAGCCAGGCTTGTCGTACCTACAACGGCTCTCTAGCAACGTCGGGGCGGTGAGATGGGCAGCACCCAAGCGACTCACTGGATCAGAGCCACACGCATCGGCAGACATGTACTCGTTCGGGTGCATTATGTTCGAGGTAATGGCTGCCGATGGATTTACGCATTTACAAAAGCTAAATAATTGTGCAAGGTACTGTCCGGTGAGATACCCTGGAAGGAAAGAACAATTACCAGGTTATCGCCCTGAAAGTTGATGGGTACACGGCCTAGTCGGCCGATGGGTAGAGGAGTCGAAGATGGGCACTGGGCATTGTGGTGCAGACATTCTTTGTCTACGTTGGTCAGCACTGGGAAACTCCGAGGACACGCATCCTTTTTTTCTTCAGTGACATAGCCCGGGTTCCCACACTTAGTACCGATGCAGATGAAGCATGACGTAGAAGCCTATTAGGTAATCTTGGACACTTGCCACACCGTGATTGATAATGATGTTTGCCACCCAAATTTCACCCCAAAACTTTCTATCACTCCATTGAACAATGGCTACTTCGCAGATGACACTTGGACGCGCGGTTATCCTACAGAAAGCAAGAACTAATTCGGCATAGAAGCACAGCAGGAGGCAATCTCCAGACACGGCATCGCAGGCAGCGTCTGGTGAATGCCTCGTCTCTCATCCTTGACCTACTCGACCCACCTATTCCGTACTATGCACTCTATTACAGGGAAGCTGCACGCGTGCTCTGCGTATACGTCGACCCCGACGACGGACGCGAGTTCGATCCGCGCATACCACTTCGCTTGATCGAACTGGGACCGGGGACGGGCATGGTGGCAGCAAGTGTTGCAGCGGTGATATGACGTGCCGCCACCCCAGTCGGGTTCGTCATCACCACCGATCTTCCAGATGTCTGTTCCCTCTTGGAGCACAACCTCGACGTACGGGGTTCGCTGGATGGGGAGACCCACATCATTCCCGGGTCGGATTTGGTCTGGGTGAGACCACTCGCGTGGGGCAACTTCGACCATGCCGTTGCAATCACAAACGAGCTGGGTCTGCGTCGGCTGGCACATATCGTTTGCAGCGATCTTGCAAGTCCCACCCTCCATTGCTCGTCGTTGAGATACCCGATCGCTCATCCTACGTCGCATGTCCAGGTGTACCCTTGGTCCGCTTCTCCAAACGCTCATACACATTACCGAATCGCCTTTTGTGTCATCGTCAGGATAGCCCATCAAGATCGCCATCTCGTACATAATTCGTAACCTTCCAAAGGAGACGCCGTTCTGCTCAGCACTTGGTCTCTGGTCCTCATTCCATCCTGTCCTCCCACTATGTCAAGTTCAACCCGAAAACCATCATTTGGGCAAATTGGAGCCTTCCAGGCAGCTTAAGGCACCAGGATGCAGATTGCACATTTGCCTTTGTTGCATATCGTTGATCAGAGTCCGTCCCATGGCGTGTTCCAGAAGCAGACAAAGAACTATTGGAAGGAGTAGGTGCCCGAGGTACATCAACGAAAAGAGAAACGATACGTTCGAAACGATACTCTTCATGTCCATGAGAATAGATAACGCAGCGAAATGAAAATCCATTAAATATAAGGGTTATAGTGCGATAGGTTTTATCCAAGATCCACTCCTCCGTGATGATAGAATCGCTGATTCCCATTCTCCAGGAGTCCGACTGATTTGTTGTAGTCGGCACCCTACTCCTGGACGTACTCTGGTGGTGCATCGGAGCGTACCTGAACTCCCAACGCAGGGAAGTTGACAATTGTTATCTTTTGTCGGAGAAGGGAAGTAGTCTTTGGCGTGGTGCTTGTGACGACAAAGCCAGCTACTTCGAGTGGCTGCAGGCTCAAATGATACTGTATTCTGGTACGTCAGCGTGGTCTAGACTATACAAAGACAAGTGACGCACACTAATAGTGAACCTGGGGAACAGGGTACTCGGTTTGAGAGTCTTCCTTGCATTGACTTCACCGTGCAAGATGCGTCGTCCCTGTCCCCGGTAGTTCTCGGAGGGCCAAAACACTGCACGTGCGACATTCTCAAAGAAACAGTTGTCGCTCCTGTGCTCGGTATCACTAGTGGCATCGGAACCTGTTGCCAAGGATCGGACGAGAAAAAGTTTGATTATCTTTGGGTTTGACAGAAGATCGAGGCACTGTTCGTTATCCCCCGTCAGTGTCAGCCAAAGTGGTATTGTTGTTCCCCGACTGTAAGTCAGCTTGCGAAGAAGTTAGTCCGACCTTGTGATGGATTTGGTGAGCGAGATTGTCCTTACAGGTCTTGCAAGTGCTAACTTGAAAGTGCAATGATTGGTTTGCAGTTGGTTCGTAGAATGGGTGGCAACCCACATTGAGCGTCGCCTCCGCAATATGCGAGTCGAACAGTTTTCCTTGAATAACCAAGGGAGGAACGGCATGCCAACCGTCTTGGTCGCCTGTACAGAAATTGAGTGATATCAACCGAGATCGACGTCGCCAGCATGATACCTTCTGGTCCAACGAGAGGGAGGTTTTGGTTATACGCATTTTGCAACATGGGAGAGGGAAGCTCTGGTCGCATTACGGGGACATAGGCAAACGCTGTCACCAAACTGTGCTTTCTTCAGAGGAGAAAAACAGAGGAGAAAGATAGCTCATACGTGTGATTCACTTTGAGAAACCCGCGTTTCACTGTCACAACAAGTTTATAATCGAGAAATACCGTGCCCGCCCTCTCAGAGAATGAAATGGGAAGAGCGAACTTCTTCATAGTCTTCTGGTCTTGCATTTCGACCTCTGTGGGAAGGGTCAGGGAGAAGGGCCAGGAGTATTTTCCTGGGACGAGCTTGGGTATATTCAATCCATTGTGCAAGGTCATGGCAGGTGTCCATAAATCAGTCTCTGCATCAAGGAACAACTGTTCCTCTTGGCCGACGAGCGTTATCCCTGCTGAAACCTGACCTATTCGTGAGAAGAGCGCGCTGATAAGTATGTGGATAATGCATGCCTTGATCGAGATACCTTTGATAGACTCTGACTTGAGCACCTCAAAGTCTACTTGACCCGAGATGACGTCGCCTTCATAGAATATGGGCAGAGAGGCCGACGTGGGTGCACGGCTTTTCACTGTGAGTGTCAACCACTTCAGGCCTTTTGAATCCTGAAGAGACGAGCTATGCCGCGAGTCTGTCTGGTTGGTGTTGTTGCTCGACCTCGCCGAATAGTCTGGCAAGTCAGGGTCCATCCCGTCGCTATGGTTGTCATTGACGACTCGTCAAGCGACAGGGGTTATTTATCGCGAACACATCACGTGATCTACCTGCATCCAGCTCACCACCACCATGGCGTTCAGCGGGCAAGTGTTCCTCCTCGTCGTGCCCGACTTTGTTCACGCTGATGCGAATACTAGGTTCGGATCGCAGTCGATCTTTGGTAATACTGGTAACCAGCCCGCGGCGACGGGTACTGCGTCAACGACTCAACCTCAGACGACGCAACAGACGCCATCTACGTCGATCTTTGCCCGGGGTGGTACGCAGCAAACGACCGGAGCATCGTTATTTGGACAGAATTCTGGGACCACTACCACTCAGCAGCAGCAGCCAGCTACAGCGTCCATCTTCGGTCAAACTGCGGGTGCTACTCAACAAGCGACCGGGACATCGTTATTTGGTCAAACAGCCGGGACTACATCTGCTCAACAACAACAGCCAGCGTCGACGTCGACTTTTGGTCAACCTCCCGGTGGTACCCAGCAAACTACCGGGACGTCGCTATTTGGACAGTCTCCTGGGACCACTACCACCCAACAGCAACAACCAGCACCGACATCCCTCTTTGGTCAACCTGCAGGTGGTACACAACCACAAAAACCCTCGCTTTTCGATGCTACAGCCCAGCAACAACCCTCCACTTCCTTGTTTGGCCAGTCTGCAACAGGCACTCAGCAACAGCAACCAGCTACAACCACTTCGATTTTTGGCCAGACCGCCGCCGGTACCCAACAGCAACAGCCCGCTCAGGCCACGTCTCTGTTTGGCCAAACTGCTAGTACGACTGGAACTCAACAACAACAGCCGCCTACGACGTCGTTATTTGGCCAACCTGTTAATGGGACACAACAACAACAGACCGCCACTTCCCCCTTCGGCCAACACGCTGCGAGCGGTACACAGCAGACGATTGGGACGTCACTTTTTGGACAACCAGCAGGTATCGCTCAGCTACAACAAAAACCTGCTACGTCCTTGTTTGGCCAGCCATCCACTGGGACGCAGCAGACAACGACGTCTTTGTTCGGACAACCTGCTGCAGGAGCTCAACAACAGCCTCAGACAACCTCCCCGTTCGGTAGCACGCCGCAAACCGCAACGCAGCCGGCGACTACGTCCTTGTTTGGGCAGTCTACGACCGGCACACAGCAGCAGCCTCCTACTTCGATGTTCGGTCAGCCAATAGCACCCACACAACAGCCTCAAAACACGCTCGGGACGTCTTTGTTTGGCATTACGCCACAGCCAAGTGCAACCACGACACAGACGTCGGGTCTTTTCGGTAGTACGACCTCGTTACCTCCGGCTGGCACCCTGTTTAGTGCGCAAAGACAATCATCGTAAGTGATGAACTCATTTTACTGACTTTGTGACTAACATCCACCTTCCTCAGCACTATGAGGTCTGCGTTTTTTGAGATCTTGGTTCAATTGACTATTGACCTCTGGTTTGGTTAGTATTTCGCCCGCTCAACCAACCGGGCCAGTTTTCTTCTCGAAAGCCACGAAATTCAACGACCTACCTGAAGACGTGAAAAAGAAGCTCGAAGGCTTAGAGTGAGTGATTGACTAGAACGTGACTACAAGGTGTCTTATCCTTGCCAAGTGCACATATTCAAGGTCGCGTGCAAATAAGTAATGACCTTAAGCAGCGGAAGCTTGGCCTAGAGCCAACAAGAGGACAAGATCTTATTCGTGTGGTCCACAAGGTAGGGATCATCTCTTTCCCAATTTCGTAAACAAAACTCAAACAGTCCTATTTCGTAGGAGTTGTTGGGCGTTGCTGCGACGATCCAATCGGATGCCCTGTTTACCAAGGATCTCAAAGAGAAGACCGATCAAGCTGTTCAAGACACGATCATCGCTACCCGCATTGTCGACGGGTTTAAGAACCCTCAACAGTACGGCATTTACCTCAAAAATCACGCGTCATTCCCACTGGAGTGCGTTTTTTCTCGAGAAGATGTCAGTTGGCAAGCGCATCGCTGATATGGGTCCCGCAGATTCTTTACCCGCGCAACAAAACAAATGCAAGAGCGTCTTCAGTGGTATAAGAACACGATCGAAGTGAGCGATTTCCTTTTTGAGTTTCCTCTTGCTGAATGCGGGTCCGAAGCAAATTGAACGCAAGTTATTCTCCACTGCAGTGCAATCCCAAGCGATTCCGCAAGGTAGCCCTGATTGCCCTACATCTCTTTTGATCGCTCAATCTCCATCTTCTCAGTGATATCGTCCACATTGCAGACTCAACATGCCACTTTCGTTTCTCTCGCGGCCAAGACGGCCGCAGTAGATGCCGAACTACAGAAAGTCAAGGCGCTCTATACCCAACTGTGGCGTGCCAAGACGGGGAGTATGAGGGATCCTTTCAACGATCTCGATCGGGGAAGTGGTGGGGATTTCGGAGTGGACTCTTTGCGCGTGTCGTGAGACGCATTCGTAGACGTCTTACCTTTTCGAAAGACCGTTCGGCAGCACGTTTGATTACTGATGGCGTTAATACAGCCCTTGACATCTTGGGATCCTACTGCGAATGTCGAAAGTGCAGAGGCTGAAGCATAGCAAATTGTCAGGTAGAGTGAAATAGGGGTGTCACAAGATTGTAAGAGTCTGAACATCCTTCGAATGGCAAGGACGGTCGGCGTCGGTTGTGAAGGTGGTCGTGGTTTGGGAGTGTCGTTGGGGATGATTCTAAGCTGCCCTTCACAGCGACAATCCGCCGCGCAAATTCAGCCAAAACACTGCATAACCTTGCACCCGTGAGCTAGTCCCCCCAGGTCTATTCTTCTATCGTACGAGCTCCATCCATCAACGAATTCAAGGACGTCTCCCCCTAAACCGATCCATAACAAAGCTGCCCGTCGTCTATCCTACACATGTGCCAACGAAGGGAACAGCAGTGCGCAGCTGCTGACGCAGAACGGAGGATCGCAGTGCGCGAGTCGTACTGATGTACACTCACGCCCCCCGAAAAGATAGGGTTTCGCGTTCAGTGATCGACACGCTAGGGTGGTGTCGCCTTGTGCGCGAGGCATCGGGAATTATAACAAAAGTCCTATTCAGTCTTGTGTCATCTAATTCGACTTGAATTCATGGCTAAGTGTGACGAGTCAGGAAAGCGTGCAAAGACTGCCAGTGGTCACCCGACGAATTGACTTATCTGTCTAGGAACTTAGTTCACTCGTCAGACTCCACACGTCACGGTGAAAGTGATGGCAGCATTAGATATTCGAAAATATGCACATGGTCGTCAGTAATTTCACCACTTGTCTCGCGTGTGCCATGGCCCGCCGCACATGGTGTCGTTGACGGGATGAAATGTGCCAATGCCAGCGACAACGTCTGGCGTCAGCGTCGAGTTATCTACAAGCAATGGACGCATCCAGTTGTTGAAGGCCCCAGAGAAAGGTCGTAAAACGCTTGGCTGAAGATGGTTCCATCATTCAGCTACATCAAGGTAATAAGTAGTGACGCCGGTATCATATCTTGACAAGGGCGTACATTGGATCCTCCGAGATAGGACATGGATATAATTTCCGCTGAGAATCCTTTGCGTGGATCTCTCTGGCGCAAGGCTGCATATTGGCGCCAGAATCGGTCATGGCATTACTGATATTCGGGGGTGTCCGTCAGAGCAAATTAATCCCGATCAGTGATCCTAACAAAGAAGCTATACCTCACATGGGACTTGCTGCAAACATTGGACTGACTCAGGTCCCACTGCACACTGTTACAGCTAGTAAACAGGAGTGCGGCACGCCCGGTTCGTCACGCTACCATGCGTACCATGCGTTCTTGCTATCAACGAGATCGACCAACTAAACGAAAGGTTATAGTCTCTTAAGTCTCGACTCACAATGGACCGACGTATGAATCTGCGATTATGGCACGAAATAAGGTAGAATTATTTGCGCTTCGACGCTCCCAGCACTGGCAGACTGCGCGGCCATCAGAGAGAGGGTTAGACCACGAATCTGGACGAAACCCATACCTGACCTCAAATGGTGACTTTGACCGAACATTCAGCAAACAATAAATTGCGTAGCACAAGCAGTCGACGTACCTGGGTCGGATCGCCGCCAAAGCAGGCAATATTCTCGCACATAAACACGAGTGCTGCCTTCTGGTCAAAGAGACCAGCATCGAGATCCTCGAGGGGAACATTCACACTTGCCAACTATTATCGAGTTATTTTTTCCAAGGCAGCCAGCATTTCCGGCAACTGAATGTGTTTAACCGATAATTCCTGTTTTGGTCTAAATTCAGGCACAAAATGAGAAAAATTATCGGTTTCTCAATTGTCCGCTCATAATGATCATTCCCAGGAGCGCATTGGAATCTGAGCATTGGAAGTGGCACAGTACTGTTGACTCTAGTTAGACCGGGTTTTAGGGGCCAACTTGATGGGATATGCTCCCCCCTATTTAGCTCGTGGGGAACGTTAACCAGACTGACACGGGAAGCCGCGTGGAAGTGGAGGCTCCCAATAACAGAAAGTTTTAGTTTTTGCTCATGTTGGCACCAGTTTGGACGAGGGGTGAATTAATCAGTCCCCTTTGTGTTGGTGGTGTCACGGAATGTGCTGCTAGCCAAATTGACATCAAGGGTTGGTGCCGCAAGTATTGTTTCATGGGAGATAATACTGCCAAAAAAGGTAGATTGCCAGTGACAGGAGACGATAGGACATGGGCAGCGCCCAAACATTGCGTCCATTGTATCATGTCAGACCCACGTAGATGGTTTCTGTATGAGTTTGATAGCTGAATTGACCACGATGAGGGCGAGGCTTTGTGGCCATTCCACAGCGGCCAAGTAGTCATCAAGTCGTGGGATCCGGCGGCGGTATGTTGGCAACTGCATTCTTAGTGATTCCGTGTGGACTGCTCGTCCAGACATTGGCAGTCAAACTCCCTGCTAGCGAAAGTTCTGACTGCACGGTTACTTTGGTTCATGGGTTATATAAAGTCGGTGGAAAGTCCATCTGGAATTTCTGACTCACGGTCATTTGAATACGCGAGTAAACGTTACAAATCATATGATTGGTTATTGTCACCCGCTCAGATGGATTGCGGTGCAAAGAAAAAATATAAAATCCTTGTGGATTGATCTGGAATGACTGTTACATTCATCAATATCGCAGATTAATGATGAACTTGCCAAAATTCCGGGTGATTATTACGCCTTTGCAGCATGTCCAGGTTATTTCACCAGGAAATTCAACGGCATTCCTACCATTGAAATTGAATTGAAACAGCGAAGGGATAGCAGTAACGCCGGGGAGGGATGATGTCACATTTTAGTAGGAATAGTTTGTTCCCACGTCGGAAAATATTACATAAACATGCACTGAGAGTCAAATTTTATTTTCCGCCAACGCAATGTGACCTCCGTAAACCCCAACAAAAACGCAAACACCTCCCTGAAAAATTCGATTACACCCAGCGAAATCCTAAAAGTATCAACATATCTGATATCGTTGCCCTTCATGGACAACCCTCAGTACTACCAATCACTCTCACATGCGCTTAATCCACCAATAGCCCAGCCCCAATACGAAGAAGAGGAGGAAGAAGGCGACGATGAGGGCGCCGTTGAGGAGCAACTTGAGAGAGAAGATGACGATAGCAACGAGTAGGTGTCCTACTTTGGTGTTGATGTATATGGGCCGACCATCCTGCATCGTGGCCGCAGATCAAACCGTGTTTCTCAGCAGACAACCAACGTGAATGGCGCGGCGAACAAGCGTGTCGAGCCTGCACCCTCTATTCCGCCCCAACCAACCGGTCCGGCAGTGTCTGAGGATGGTGAACGCAAGAGACGTCCTGGTCGTCCCCGTGGATCAAAAAATAGGCGTATACGCAGCTCTGGTACTGAAAGAGACTCATCAGGCGCGAATGTGGCTTCGAAGCAGGCTGCCACTACACATGCATTTCACCAATACACGGTTCCTCCTGCGCCGGGCGAAGTACATCCTCACAACCAACAATATTATGAGTTTCAATGGCGCGTCCTCAACTTGTGTGCAGAGTTTTATGGCGCGGCAGAAGAGCTCGTCGTGAGTTGTTCGCGAGGAGTGAGTTTTGCGTGTCGGCGTTAATATGTTTGCGTATAGAAAGCCACACCCGCGCTGGTAATTGCCCAGTGCTATCAAATGGGACCAGGTATCAAGGTCGACCCCTTGACTATGCTTAATGAGGCTAAACGCATCTGTGATACACTTGTAAGCGTTGTTTTCTTCCCCAAGGTAGTATTCACCCAACGACGGTTTCCTCGTAGCTCGCTTCGCCTGCGCGATTGACTGCGCACCCTCCCCCTGTACCGTACCCCTTCATCCCAGGGTATTCCTCTCTCGCTCCCCAGCCTGCCCAAACCCCGTTACAGCCTACTCCCCCGCCGTCTGCGAATGGAAAACCACCATCAACCACGCAATCAGCAGCTTCTGTGATATCGAATCCACAGTCGTTCGTCGTCTCCATGGGACACCAGCACGCGGCACCACAGCAATTTGTTCCAGGAATGTGCAATACACCTGCATACCCGAGTAATCCATATTATAGCTATAGTGGCTATAACGGAGTTTACCCTTCTGTTCTAACGCCGCAAGCTGGGCCCAGTAATTCTGCCGGCTCAAACAGCACCGCGGCACCGATACCCGGCAGCGCCGGAAATCAAGGTGCTTGGTCGGACGAAGAAACAGAGAAGTTGAAAAAGCTGGCCGAAGAACATCGAAATGCTAGTGGAGAGATAGCGTGGGATGCACTGTGCGAAAAATGGGGCAACTCACGCACAAGGTGCTGTTGTTTCGCCCTCGATTATATATGATAGCTGACAACCTTCTATAAGACATCAGATCCTGATCAAAGCGACTTCGCTTGGTCTCAAGGAATCGTCTTCGAGGGGGACAAAGCGTCGGCGTGATACAGAGAGCCAAGCGTCTTCTGATCGCCCACCCCCTGGTGCACCCACACCGGGCACCGAGAACCCAATGCACACGCCTACACTCACGTCGGCCCCACCACCACCGCAGTCCTCATCCATGCAGCAGAATGCACACCCACCGTCGCAGAGCGTTCCCTCTAATTCTACTCAGCCATCTGCTTCACCAGCCCCTTCTACACCTGCAACGTCTACGCAGCCATCACCCGCTATTCGTCATGCGCAGACCCAGCAACAAGCCCCTGCGACACGTAATTTCCCATATCCCATGCCTACAGTTGCCGCTGCGACGTCGCCTGTCATCTCGACGACTACTCCGCAACAGGCGCAAGATAGGTCTGTGAACAACTATTATCGACGACCAAATGCACCTGGTGGCTCGGGGTCAAAAGTACCTTCGCATGGACATAGTATCACGACGCACCAGTACATGTACCAACCTAACGGGCGAAGGGAAAATTAAGGTTTCCGAGTGTTTGCCGTGTCTGCTTTCTTTGAAATCACTTGTATCATCATGATAGACACTGGCCAGGTTGTTTTAACCGATCGAGTATTGCTGTCGAATTACATTATTCACCGACTTATTCTTTGTTGTAGCGTGACGTTGTCACACTTTAAAAAATTAGGATTTCATATTTTTCTCCAAAATTTTATTTTGCATGGAGTGTGGCGGTGCTCCCGTCGCCAAAACAAGGCAGGCTGACACAGCTGGCCAGAGTGAGCTTTGGCTGACTCGACTATTGAAGCAACCACTATCCTTGTCCTCATACCACCACCACCACCACCACCACCACCACCACCACCACACCAACTAGACCCGCGCGAATATACTCCTTCCACAATATTCAAACAGTGATCATGTTCTCGAGCTCAACGACCGCGACGGGAAGCCGCGCACTGGCAACAAACGCACTCAGGAGTGCTGGACTCATTGACAAGGATGAACGCATGAAGGATGCCCCCACGGACAGACCCGGCGGACGAAAGGGCGTATCCAAGAATCGTGCTCACCGGCCGCGTCCGATTGATGCCTTCAAAGACCACCAACCAGGTCCATCCAAGGCTTCCATGGTAAATACAAGACCTTACTCCCTCCATGTCTCATTTTGCGTATTCACCACACCATTGCATACCATCATTCCATTTACTGGCCTGTCTGGTGCTTGTTGTGTATAATCTGTCTACTCGCGTGGTTTTTACTCCCATTCCATCGTGTCTCGTACCCGCTCGCCACTTTCCTTTGATCCCTACTCTCGCAACTTCTATCCCCGTTTCTTCGTCTGAAAACACCACGCTCACTCCTATTGTTTGTTTGCTCCTACCGCTGTCCCATGAATTTGCTTTTGCCATGGACGGTGGTATTCAAGCTTACTGCGCGGATACAGCCAGCCGGCGTGCCAATGGAGGGTATCTCAATCCGTGGCGCTTCGAGGAACTCGACGGTGGGCCGACTTCGCAGGAACGCACTCGCTTCAACGTCCTTATCGGATGGCGGACGAGTGGCCACAGTTGGAACGAAGACGATTGACATATGGCGACATTTCGTGCACAAGAGGTGGAATCCCGATACGCAATTTCTAAATCTCGAAGTGAGTAGTCGAGACTGTCAGTGCTGGGAATCCTGAAGGCGACGGTATCGCTGTGCTTTGCAGTCCATGCTAAATGACCCTGAACTTGCGAAACACGGGCTTTTACCACCCGGCGCCGCCGGGTCGACAGTGAGAGAGGCTTCCGTCATATTTAAACTCGCTTCAAATCTCAAGCCTCCTGTGAGTTTAAGTCTTGATTGGATTCAGTGGGTTGACTGATCCATTACCAGGTTCAGACAATTTCGTTGGCCAAGAACAATATAGGTTCTGGTCAAATAATATCCACTCTCGCCCACTACTTGCCGAGGCTTGCCAACCTGTCTCTGCAAAATAATGATCTTAGAGTTTGGCGAGATATGGACTACCTTTCGGGGAGGAAGGGTAAGCTGGAGCACCTTCGGGAGTTGATTATGATTGGCAACCCACTGAGGGAGCTCGAGTTCAAGAATGGGAGGGGTGATAAGTACAGGAGGTGAGTTGTGGGACGGTGAGGGAATTTAGACTCTGAAGCACATTATCAGCGATATGACTCGTCGGTTCCCCTCTCTGGTTATGCTGGATCAAGAAGCAATCGCGACAATCGGATTTGATGCGCCTGGACCTTCATCAACGCCTACGTCCGAGAAGCGCCCAACTGCTACGACGTTCCCCTATGAAATGAAACCCCCTTTTATTACTGGGGTTGAAGACAGTATCATCAGCAACTTCCTTGTGCGGTGAGCAATTACCGCTCTATAATTCTAAACCCGTTCTGATGTCGTGTGTATGCACTGCATCACAGATTCTTCCCGCTATTCGATGATCAGCGGGCTGCACTTTTAGACGCCTACCATCCGTCCGCGACGTTTTCGTTTTCTGTTAACACAACGATTCCTGCCCGAGCCCGGATACAAGGATTACACAATCAATTGCCGAATCAGCGGAAGTTGGAGTGGTCGGTCTGGCTGAATGGCGGCTCACGGAATCTGAATCGGCTGGGAGGGGGTAGTGGCTTAGACAAAGCATTCCAGAGCCTGCACCTTGGAAGCGAAGCTGCTATTCGGGCCATGTCCACCCTTCCAAAGACGAAGCATGAGATAACAGGTTCTCCAGAGAAATTCTGCGTAGACGCTTGGCCTGTTGGGCAAGGAGAGGATCTGAAGCTGTTCATTTCGCTTCATGGACAATTCATCGAAGGTGAGTTGTTGTCGCGCGATTATCTCGGTGTGAGAAGATATCATCTCGGAAACTTCCGGGAACGCCCGAATCCATAGCCGACTATCGCGATGTCGTGATGTCATTGGGTAACTGACGATTCTGTGCCTTTCAGAGCCTTCCAATGGGATTCGGTCGTTTGACAGGGCGTTTGTACTCGCACCCGCCCCGCCTGGTTCTCGGTCCGTTTAGTTTTTCCTCGAGTTTATTGAGGTAGCAAGTTGATGAGCAATTGAATTTATAGAGCCAAATTGAATGGGTGGGACGTGACGATTCTATCGGATCAACTGTGTATCCGGGCGTACTCCAGTCACGAGGCGTGGAAGGTTGGGCCGATGAAAGTGCAAGCGGGAGAGGCGTCACCATCCCAACAAATGCGGAAAGCACCTCTAGCTGGATCTCAAGGGCCTGAAGATGTCCTAGCCAGTTTTGTAAGTGGACTAGCCTCAGGAGTCCGTTGAACGGCGGTTTACACATTCTTGGCTTCGTTTCGCGGTTTTCTCCGAGCACAGGCAGAGCCCCAACGAGGACTAATTATGCAGGTGTGCCAGCGAACAGGACTGAATGTGCAATTTGCGGTGGACTGCTTGCAGAACAACGCGTGGGAGTTGGAGAGGGCAATTGCCAACTTTGAACAGGTGAAGGTTAGTGGGCCGTTATAGCCGTGCGATGTTTTACTTACGTTTTACCGGTGATCTATGATATATGATAGGGCGCGCTGTCACGGGATGCGTTCTTGTAAACATGCTGTGGATTCCCACCGTACATGTAGAGAGAGTTGGATGGACGCGGCACTTAAGATGTTGTAACGGACAGACAAGACGATGATGAGGATGGCTAATGTATTACAGATATATCGTATCCATGATCCGATTCTCAGTTCGTTTCACACTTCGCTTCGTGATATTGGGATCGATAGCGAATACGTAGCACTAATATCGGACTGGCATCAGACATAAGCGTCCTGAGTAAATGTGATACCGCCTATGGGCATAACTTTAAGCTGGTGGGACTAGACTCGAAAAGGCAAGCCAACACGACGGGGACTGCGATTTGGATTGGGCTAGGAACTCTGTACACAGTACAGCGTTTTTCCCTGAAAGCGATGCGATATCGAGGACAAGGGTCGAGTCCGCGATGGGAGGTGTACGTGTTGTCAGTTGTTTTGCTGCGCGGCCTCGAGGCTAAGAGATTGTTCTCTTCCGCATTATATACCGACATCAAAAATATATTCTTAATTTTTTTTTTCTTACATATATCTACCCCCACTTTATGGCCGTCCACCTTCTCCCGCCCACTCACGAAAATTCTGACGACCCGCAATGAGTCGCCCACACCGCTCCTTTGAAAACTTTGCCCTCCTCCAGGCCGCCTCTGAAGCTTCTCCCGCTGCCGTTCAGGACGCCCTCCATGCCGGCGCTGACATAAACGCGTCCGACTCCTCGGGTCGTACAATCCTCACTTGTGCACTCACCGCCGACAGGTACGTGCACCCAGCTCGTCTCCGCGCGCGCTCACCGCGCCCCCACCCAGATGGGAGACCGTCGACGCGTCCGACGCGTCCTTTCTCTCGCCCGATCGCCTCCACGTCATCCGCATCGCCGTCTCTCATCCTGACATTTCTCTCTTCACGCTCAACGCGCCGCAGGATTCGATCAACGACGTCACTCCGCTCGGCATGGCCGCGTGGTTAGACATGCCCGAGGTCGTCCAGATACTCCTAGAATGCAGTTCTGGTGCTATTTCTGTCGATGGCATGGACGCGGACGGCGCGACGCCGCTCATGTGTAAGTGGGCCTACGTGCTGCCCTGTCGGACACATTTCAATGGCCGCCATAGATGCTGCGCGTGATTGCAGAACGGACGTCGTGCGACAGTTGGTGAGTGGAGCATGACGTCGTTTGGCTGTCTATCTGATGCCTTCATTTCATAGCTCTCGCACGGTTCTCGCCCTGACCTGAGGGATAGAAACCATCGCTCGTCTATCCAGTTCGCACTACCACATCCCAGCGTTCTTTGGGCATGTGAACATGCATTGCGCGCCATACGCTGGCGTGAATACCTGGTACATTTAAAGCTAGATTTCATCTCCGAGCAGAACCTGACATGGGTTTGTACTAGAACGGTAACAAGGCATTGCTGTGCGAGCCCTCCGCCATCGCTGCCCCCCAGTTGTCACCGTATACCTCCGCTCCGACTGCCCCCTGTTCTCCTCCTCTCACTGCCTTCTCCCCCGAGTCGCTCTCCTGCGTCACCGACTCGGTTGTAAATGCTGTACTCTCCAATGATCTTCCGTTGATCTATGCCTTGTTGTTTTCATTACAGTCGTTTGAACCGTCCCCTTTGGAAAGTGGTCCCGTTCTTGTAAATCTACCGGACTCTGAAGGATGGAGCACCATCCACTACTGCGCTTCTGTGCCAAATCCGTCGATCGAGATCCTCGATGCACTCTACCGCGCTGGCGCAGACATCAGTTTGTTTACTACCTGGGAACACTACACTCCACTTCACTGCCTTGCCCGGCTTGGACGTGTCACTGACGCGCCCGGCTCGGCACACGCATTGTATCGATTTGCTGTACATCTTATCCGTGATCTTCATGCTCCTCTGTCTGCCCGAGACAGGAACGAAGAGACATGTATCCATGTGGCCGCCGAACACGGCGAATGTATTGATGTGTTGTACGCCTTACTCGATTGTGACCCAACTGGGTCCTACCGAAATCTACGCAACTCGCGAGGGTACGTGTTGGCCGCTGATCCATTACAATATCTCATGATCGTTGGTAGACTCACGGCGCTGGAAGTCGCCAAACCACATTTCCGCATGGCATTCATGACCGAGCGACACTGTAAGCGACCTCAGTCATCTCACTCTGATCGCACCATCCGCCCGAGCACCTCAATCTCCCTTTCGTCCATCACGAACAGGACACCTCCCTCACTTAACGAATACCAGGGACCCGCGAGGCACCTCCCACCCGACTTCGACATCACTACCACTTCCGAACAGCTTTTAGATCATTTCCAATACCTTTCTGCCGAGGGCGAATTCATCCGCGATCAAGCCGAGTTCGCCCAGCTCACATCCGTCGTTCAGGAAACCTCTCAATTGGGCAACGACGTCCTAGCATATTTCCGAGGCCAAATCGACGACGCCGCTAGGGAATTGCGTAGCACGCGCGAGATTCTCAATTCTGTTGACCGCCAATGGAACAGCGTGTCACAAGAAGCCGAAGAGCAATTAATCGCGCAAGACCCGGCTCATTCGCGTTTCGCTCTGCTGACGTACAAAGGCTCCCCACGAGGCTCTGAAGATTCGCAGTTAACAGCCGTTGGGTCGGACCCATCCCTCACAAAATACGAGCTGGTGAAGAAATACGTCGACGTTGGGGTCCTCACAGGGAATACGCCCCAAACCCTCGAAACAATATCTGCTTCTGGCGCTCGAGTCGTCCCGTGGCCGGAGTGGCTGGATGGCTTCATTCTCAGCGCAGATTCATCAACGTATAAAGCGCACCTCGCCAACCTGATCGAGATTGAGAAGGAGCTCTTTTCACGCGACTATGCAAGCACGACGGAGGGAAAGCCATCGTCGCAGGATCGTAAACTCAAGGCGCTCCTCAAGAATTACAAGTTCTATACCAAAATCGAGAAAAGCGGCCCATCGAGGCTCAAGGCGTGGCTGAAAAGGAAGATCGCGACGAACAAGCCGCCCCGACCGCAACTTTGCTATGACTTGGACGATCCTCACTGCGCGGTGGGGAGGCAGGTGAAGCAAGATGTCCAAGAGCCGACTATCACCGTCACAGACACGGAGGGGATTACACTCCGTTCACGACCTTGTGCTTTCCCTGACTTGGCGTCTAGAAATGGCATCCCCTCCACTCAGGTCGTCTTGTTTGCGGCCAGCCGTGACTTATCGGCTATCGAAGAGTGTTTGCATTCGGTAATGTTATTGTCTTTAAGACTACCTATTCGGGTGCTAATTCGGATTCGCTGTCACAGATTGACCACCTGATCTCCACCTCGAACCGCTTCGTTTCTCGAGCCGAAAGAATTATCAAGCGGACGCTCGATGTGAGTTGGGCGGCCAGTCTAGTCATGTGCAGCAAATCTAACGCCCATTCAGGCCCGAGAAGTCATGGCAAACAAGCTCCGTCCGCGATATCTGCCTGTGAACGACTCGTCGATATTAAATTGGAACGATCGGACCAAGGAATTGGGTCCATACTCCCATGCGGAGCACTCCAGGTCTTCTCTCTCGTCATCACATCTATTTTATCTCTCGCCGCCGGGTAGCGACAGCAGTGCCAGCGCTTCGCCAGCCTCTTCTGCGCGATCTTCGGTCGTCTCTTTACCTATGACGCTTCGTGAGGAGGAAGACGAAGATACGAGAGCGCTCCGACGGCTACTCTTGCGCAAGATTAGTGCGCACGTCGAAGGTGCTCATGACGAGGTGGACAGGATGAATACGTGGTTGTGCGTTGTCAAGACCGCTCTTCGGGATCTCTCGACGAGAATCTCGTCCTCGACGGTGTCATGACCATGAACGACACGACCGCGAAGACGCTCCCCCCAAAAAAACCATTCGAAATGGAAAATAAAAGTTGTATGTTATTTGTATGCATATTGACGGTTCTTTTCTCTTTGCTTTTGTGTTGCATATTTCATTGCATTTTTTTTGACGATGCGCAGAACATTGTCAGTATCCAACTTTGCTGTTCTATCCACCACCCAATTTTTTTCCTGTTCGTTGTTCGCACCTTGCATCTGTACATAAATAACCCTGCATTAGTAGTACACGACCTTCATCCCGCATCATCCTGTCGTAGACGATCCACCTGAATACAATCACGGTAGAATAGAATCCTGTCGTGTCTCCATCAGAACGCAGCACCATACCGTCCTGATCCAAACGATACGACGCTCCATCGACGCATCCGCAGACAAGGCGGCGACACCACGACCCCACCATTTGGCTGTATTTGTCAAGAAAAGACCACAGCCTTGGCCTCGCGTGCAGAGAGAGCCGTCAGAGAGTCAGGGTGCGAGGACCTCGGGACGCCACCCACAGGTCGGCGCGGACGCGATCTTTCACCTATCCGCGATGCCATAGCCCTATGATCACGTGTCAGGGTCCATGCGACGCGGGGCGCTGGAGGAGGGTGTTTTCGGGTCACGGCGTCCCTGGCTCACAGTGGCTCGTGTCACGCACTGCTTCCGTAGCCCCTCGGGCCACACGTCACATGGGCCGACGGACCCCCGGATGTATGTTTGTTC
>JBBPTY010000238.1:0-23595 GCA_038094335.1 Tylopilus aff. striatulus | reverse complement strand
TACCAACGGTGCCTGGTCCTCTCTCCCTACGTACAAAAGGAACAGAAGCGTTCAAGTATGCAATATCTTCCTCATGTAACGTGCTAATCTCAAAACGAACTGCAGCTGTTTAGCAGGTTCATGCAGTTCCGAGGATTCGTGAGCGCGGTCGTGATGTTGCCAAGCTTCTCTATCTTTTCCATGCGTCGCGGGTTGAACGACGGACACTGCATACAATTGGAGCAAGTACCCGGTGGGTTACGCAGTGATTCCTTGTTGCATGATCTTCAACAAGTCGCTCAATAGATTAGACCTGGGAAACCTGAACTAAACCGCAGAAAACTAGTCGATGTCTAGCTCGAACTCATCAATACCATTTATTACAGTAGTATGACATAAATAGGCATCGCACAAAGGCTCAACCCTACAATTCATCAAGGCCCTCGAGGCCTCGGCAGAACCTTGGTTTGCCCTCAGCGCCGAGCAGATGGGTGATGTGAGTGACAGCTGTACCATCAAGCAAAGAGCAAATGCTAAGTAAGATTTTCTATGACCTTTCATTCATTCCAAGAGAGATGACACGACATACAGGATGCATTACCGGCCGCCGCGGAGTCCGTCGAAGGATTCGAAACAACCTACCGAGGCAGCAGGGTTCAGGCTGGCTTTGTCTTGATGACGGATCTGAGTCAGTAGACATGAACCACAGAATGGATGGCCCAAAATTCACTCGGGCTGAGCAGTGCACCGGAATGTGTTCTGCGAGTAATCAGTATTACCCCTGCTCGATCGAACAATCGAGCATGTACTTGTAATATTACCACGGGAGAGCTTGGCAACTGGAATTCTGTTGTTGATAGGAAGGTTCGGGAACAATAATTCCGTGGTCACAAGTAACGTAGCGCGATTACCTCGGTCAGGCTCTATGATATGTGCTCCAAAAGGGTGAGGCGATGTCTTCTTGGCTGTGTTGGCTAGAGCACCAAGAAGTACGTTAGCAATGAGAAATTTGCAGAAAGCAACTACTGACCGCTGGCACAAGCTGTTTCGACTTCCTAGAGCAGGACGACTTTACCCCTTCCAGCTGCCTCTTCGGAATAGTCGATGTTCCCGTCATCGGCTGATGATGAAGGGGAAGCGATTGACCTGGAAACAACACGGAATCAGCAACACGGATGGTAGGGTGAGAGCGAGTGTTTACGAGGACGTCGGACGCGGCAATCTGTTCTTCCGTGCATGTGCACACGCCCAGGAAGCTGTTGTCGATGAAGGTGACGGAGAAATTCGCGCTCGCAGGCCCACCGAACATCCTGTCGTGGCGCGCCGTTGACGGCTTCTGTCGTTCATCGGGGTTTCGCAGCCTAAGGTGGCTGCGGTGAGAGCGGTCAGTTAGTTCGACCTGCGTCACGTCCATCGCCACGAATGAGTCTGGCGGGCGCCTCTTCGGAGGGAGGGGACACCCACTTAGGTATGTCACTGCTGCAGCACCATGTACGGTACCGCGAAGGTGTGGCATCGTGTAAAAACGTCATTACACGGTGCCACCGTATGGTGGACAGCACACTGCCAACGGGAGCGTTGCCGAGCGAAGGCCGTTTGAGATGAATACCCAAACGACGAATGGGGCGACGAAATGGTTTGAGAATGACGTGCTTGTCGTGAGTTGCACCATTAAACGTTCTAGCTGGTCTTGAGAGTTCATGTCAAGCTATCGTATCGTGTTAGCCGGTCCCGACGGTCCCAGTGGTGTACAAAGAGCTAGAAACGTACATAATGGGACAAGTGGAGGCTGCATTGAGCAATGGTAAACAAATCTGTAGGTATGCTTTACCCGGATCAATACGTGGTCAAGGATTGATATAATGGAAGCATTGGGGACTTGGCCTGTTGAAAACGCCTCTGTAACAAGTGAAATGTGCTAGTAATCCGTCTAGATGGTTATTGAACTATTTGAACAAGACTTGATCAAACAAAGGATCGCTTTCGAGGAGAGCATCGTAGCTTCAGCGAGTTCGCTCAGAGGAAAACCAGAAAAGCTCCCTTTTCTCTGTTTAGCAGTGCACACAACCAGTTCTCGGTGGACCTGTGACAGACAGTGTTTAGTGGCTACACTTGCGGATCTGGCAAAGGACCCTCATTCAGAGCAGTATGTATTCTTGCCGAATCACCATTGTTTCCTCGGTAGCCCATTGTTGATGTAATGGAACGAAATGGTTCTATTACTCCCCCTTCTGGTTCGCCGATCTCGTCCGGCGGGTTTCTTCAACCAACAACTTGACACAGCGACAAATCCAGAGGAAGGTGCAGTTCATACTGTGACATTCGAATTCTGGCTTGGTAGGCGCCAAATCGGGCATAGACAACTTGTTGGCTGCACATGTGCCTCGGCATCTAAGATTCTACAGTGACTGCCTCTTAGATCGTGCAGGGGAACAATACCTCCATCAAAATATTTGCCTTTGCAAGGTCGACTTTCTTTTGTCTTCTTGTTGGCCCAGTAACCTTGCAACGCAGTCACGATAGTGGACAGGCCCTCTGACACATTCTCATAATTGTTGTGGGCATTAGATAGCCTTTACTCACCGCTTGGTTGGTTCACCAATCGCTCGTGCAACTAATGTAAGCCCATTGAGCTTTGACTTGAACAGCACTCAGCTTTCATCTACACGACCTGTTAGCGGTGTGGCCAGAGAATGGGCTGTGAGCCGCGTTAAAGATGACGTGTTTAGAATGCGATTTTAGCATCCAGAAGAGCAACTTTGGTTCTTGGGCAAGCGCTTTGGTGGATCGTGGCACCGGATGGTACATATACGCCTTGTGGCCATGCGATTAATAAGTAATATACATGCAATGCTGACCTATTCAAAGTCTCCCCCTCAAAAGGATATGGATGGTATGCAGCGTACAAGGTATTGGTGCAGGAATGGTCATGGGAGCGTGTTCCTCCTTCGCACTAAGGATATGGTCGCCGCCGCGAACTGTTGCGGTCTGTCGTGGACGAGGTACCACAAACTCGCAAGCAATTTTTTTCGCAAGCTACTCCGAAATACATCATAAGAAGCGGGTATTGGACGCAATATCAGAAACGGACCTTCGTGCCTCCGCCAGGTGCATTGAGGGTCGGAGTTGAAGTCGCATGATGAGCGCATCCTCTTCAAAGCTGATATCAGAATCTGGAGCATCGATGGAGGATAAGCGCTGAGCAGGTCTGCAAAGAATCAAGATGTACAGTATCTTGCTTCGGTATCAACCCACTTGTAGCCAAGCTTGTCATACAATGATCTTGCCTCTCTGTTCGATTTTCGGACTTGCAGCTGAATGTATTCGACGGGTTCATTTTCACGCAATATGGCATCCTCTAGGCATTACGGGTTAGTTCATGATCACGGAAAGAGGGGAACACACACTGCTCAGACCCATCAGCTTCTCAGCGATACCAAGCCTTCTGTAGGGTCTAAGAACAGACAGGGATACGATGCAAGCAAAACGCGTATAGGGCTCGGACTGCTCAAATTCTCTATCACCAAATGAGACCTATGCTTGCAGAATAAAAAGGACGTACATAGATGACAAGACGTATCCCACCACCTTTCCGGTCTCGTCCTCGGCTAGAAATGATAACTCTGGCCATTCGACCAACTTTTCCTGCCCTTTGTGTCACTTAGAGGATGGTGATACAGCTTGGGCCAACGGAAGAGCTCACAACGCATCAGCTGGTAGTTCTCGGGTATGTTTTCAAGACTGCATTGCATCAATTTCAAAAGATCGCCGAGCTAGTGCCAAGACCGATCGTGATAGAGTAGTGGTCAGTGTGCGTACAAGTAGAGGTAAACCATCAGACATACCTGTGCTCGGCGCAAGTTCATCTAGTGTTGCGTGAACGAAGGATGGGCGTGTACATGAGTGGCTGAGCCAGCGTGCACAACGAAATTGCTGTGGCGCGTACTAATAAACGAACCGAACACTACCGTAACACTTTCTAATGGAGCATTCCGGAATGACTTCACTCTATAACGTCATGCCGCAAGCGACTTTAGCGTTGCTCGCTTCAGGTGTAGCAACCCCACACAGGGCTTGATGAGTCTGAAGTCGTTAAGTATATACCCCAACAAATTGAGCACGTCGTCTCAGACAACGAATCTTGCCCTGGAGAAGCTGTATGCTGTGGTTCCCCCAGGCAAAGGACTGGTTGTCGACTTTCGATCGAGCGAAGCGGTCCTTCCCTCCTAAATGTGGTCATCATTGAAGATGTAGGCAGTGACCCGTTCGGGCACATCAAAAGGTCAATGTTGAACTCCGAGTGCGCAGGTCGAACGCATCAGAACGATTTCTACGGTTTGCAAGCATCTCGCAGTTAAGTTCCCCGTCTTCAGGTTTGAGATTAGATTCGAGTCACACCCACTGGGCGGTTGTAGCAGATTATGTGCACCACACAACTGATATTTGTAGCAAGTAACGATATATCAGTACACCGGTGCCGAACCATGCCAGTTGCCAGAGAATGGTATAGATGCAAAAAAAAGGTATCGCGCGGGAACAGTCATGGGACCGAATTCCTTCGCAAAAGAGACATGGTTGCTTCTGCGATTTGCTGCGGTCTGCTGTGGATGAGGCGCAACAAACCCGCGAGCCATTGTCTCCGCGTGTGGCTGTCCATCCACGCATCGACGCGAGAATGAGAAACAGGCACTGAACAATATATCGAAAACGAACCTTGGGTCCTCTGCATTTTTCGAAGGTCGTAGCTGGAGTTGCATGATGAGTGCATCCTCTTCAGGGTCTGCAAATCATTGATGGTGGGTGGACAACTGCAGATCACAGCAACGCACAGTAGTTTTTTGCGGTGCGAAGATACTTGTAGCCAAGCTTATTGTATAATGATTGCGCCACTTTGTTCGACTTTCGGACTTGCAGCTGAATGGCGTCGATGGATTCATACTCTCGCAATATGGCCTCCTCTTGGCCGTTCAAGTTGGCTCACGGTCAAGACGAAGGAGGAACACGCACTGCTAAGATTCATCAACTTTTGAGCGATACCAAGCCTTCTATATGGTCGGAGAACAGACAGCGAGTTGATGCAACCTACTACCGCGTGGGGTTTACAGTCCTCAGGTCCTCTATAGCTGTATGAGGTCATGCGCATTGCACGAAAGAAGGGCGTACATAGACGAGAGGACATAACCCACTACCTTTCCAGTATCGTCTTCAGCCAGAAAGGAAAGTTCCGGCCACTGGACTATCGTGCCTTGCCCTGGTTGTATTTCTGTGAGGGTGTCGCTGCAAGTGAAGCCAACGGAGGAACGCACAAAGCACCATGAGGTAGTTCTCAGGTAGGTTGTCAAGGTTGCATCTGGCTAGTTCGAAGAGGTCACTGAGCTGCCAATGGCGCCAAGCGGCCCACAATATTAAGAGTAGGTTGGTGAGCGATCACTGTCATTATCAAGCCAAGAGTTGCACGCACCTGTACCCTGCGCAAGTTCATCTAATAGACGATGGATGATGTGGAAGTCCCTAGGGATACTCACTGGCACTGGATGACCCAACGTGATCTGACATCCAATTACCGTAGCGGCGCTACACTATGGAACCGGACTTGGAAAAGTTTGGTTGTTTTGCCGCCAGCGTTATCCAATACTGTAAAGGACTAGGTGAGGGTTACTGTCCGCTATTGCCCCAGTAGATCCCAGCAAGATAACCGAACATTACGAGACTGACCCGAAAAAAAACTCCCTTCCGTATGACCAGTTCCAAACCTGGGCCAAACTCTTAAGTACGATGAATCGTCCGTCCTACCCTTCGTAGTTCTCCAAATTTCAACCGTCTGCTCCGAGCGTCATTGTGACGGTCCACCGTGTCGCAACCACGCAAGATCGTAATCTCTCCACCCCCAGCGTTTCAACCACCTTTTAGCAACGCTGTCTGAGTGTTTTGCAGTCAAGAACGATGCCATGGTCTGAATCATCGTAGACCTGGAAGCTACACTCGACTCCCTTATAACCCATACCCCTTTGGAGCCACCTGGGGCATGAAAGACTTAAATTTTCAGGATGACCTTGGTGGATAGATTGTAGTACTATGTCTCTTCTATCTACACTCTGTGCAAGCCATTCCCCATTGAGTTGAAGGTTTGGACAGCAGTGCTGCAAGAAGGGGTATGGGTTATAAGGGAGTTGACTGTACTGTGATTTACATCATTTTGTTATCCCCTTTATGTGGCAGGTACCTCTGCCATGCTTGATTACACATTGCCTATGACTCCAATGTCTTATTTGTTTATACAAGTGAATGCCATTGGGAGCCCTGTACACACCATCTGTTCATTAGTGGTTGGACTTGTACTTATGTTTGCTTCAGCAGAAGACTGCGGGCTGTTGCCACACGTTCGTGCGCTGAAGGATAGAGCACGACTAAATCGCCAAGGTGAGAGGGAGACGAGGTTGGCAGTGCCGCTGGTTGATCACCGAGCGCAACCAATGTTCCATATGCTCCATGCAGCTGATACCTATGGTCAGTAGTGATATACATGCAGTGTGCCATTTTCAAAGAAAGAATCGACGGTATAGATGCAAGTGAACAAGGTTCTCGGTGTAGGAATGGTCATGGGTGCGAATTCCTCCGTAATAGTAACTTGGTCGCTTCCGCAATTTGTTGCGGTCTGTCGTGGACGAAATACCACAGATTCATGATCCAGGCACTCCGTGTCCGGGTATCCAAACTGTGTCCGTCCGCGCTTCATATGTGTGAAACAGGGGGCACTCGGTAACACATCAAAAAGACGAACCTTGATTGTTCTGGGTTTTTGAGAGGCCGCAGTTCGAGTCGCATGATATATGCATCCTCTTCGGGATCTGCAGAATATCGATGGTGGATGACCGCTTGCAGATTGCAGCGAACGCACAGTAATTTTTCACGGTGCGAAGATACTTGTAGCCAAGCTTACTGTACAGTGACTGTGCTACTTTGTTCCTCATGCGGACCTGTAGTTGAATGGAATCGATGGTTTCATATTCACGTAGTATAGCATCCTCTGGGCCCTTCACGTTGGCTCAGAGACCAAGGTCAAGAAGGAATACGCACTGCTGAGGTTCATTAGCCTTTGCCCGAGACCAAGCCTTCTATATGGTCGGAGAACAGACAACGAATTGATGCAACCGACTTCTGCATAGGGTCTGACGTCCTCACGCTCTCTATCGCTAGATGAGACTCGCTATTGCATGATGAAGAGGACGTACATAGAGGACAGGACATATCCCACCACTTTTCCGGTTTCGTCCTCGGCCAGAAAGGACAATTCTGGCCAGTTGGATATGATGTATAGCCCTGGTCATCCTCAAGGTGAGTTGCCGTAGGTTACGCTAATCAAGGAGCTCACAGTACTTCATGATGTAGTTCTCGGGTATGTTATTAAGGTTGCATGTCGACAGTTTGATCAGATCCCTGACCTGGCGCCAGGACCAGCATGTAAAGGATGATGGGTTATTCGTATCAAGGTAAAAACTCGAGCATACCTCTACTCGGCGCAGGTTCATCTAGTTCTGTAGACGATAAACGAGTGAGACAAGAGGGGAGAGAAACGGGCACTAACTGAACCAGCGCGGCCCTCGTAATTGCTGTGCGCACAACCGTAATCGAACCAGAGTCGGAGTTAGACTAATACCCCGGAAACTAATCAAGTTCAATCACTTACATAGTTGTTTCACGCCTCAATGGCCAACCTGTATCGTGGAAAGACGCGTTCCACAAGAGCGTCGCATACTTCGACGTAGTGACACCCAAGAAGCACACAATCATTATGGGCAATGGCGTTCTCGGTGCTATCACTGGCATAACCAACCCAGGCTGCTGAGCTGTACAGTGGTAACTTGGATGCTAACTCCAATCGTTTCACAAACTACAATTCGACGGTGCAGCAGTACACGAAATGCTTGGAAACACAGAAGCCGCTCATCGCAATTCCCAGCGCGTCATTGACGTCATGGCTCCCGACCGCCGGTAGGGCTGCACGCGTATGCCGCGTCTCTTTAGCCCTCTCGTGGGGCTACACCAGAAGGCTACCATCGCAGACCTCGTACTTTTGGGAAAGCTACCGGTGGAGAACTTCAGCGTACTCATCGATAATAACCACACTTGGGCTGTCAGGCTATCTCATGTCTGTGTACACTGGCGACGGATTCTCCTCAACACGCCCTCGCGTGGTGAACGCTTGTATTGTCCAAGAAAGACCCTCTACGAAAAGTACAGTTGTGGAAAGAACACACCGAGAACCGCATCACCTGCGTGTCGATGACCTTGTCTAGGGTGGAGAGAACCACCGTTTACATGCAACTACAAGACTTATATTGGGCTGACCTGTCGAGATTGATTATTTTTGGTGAGGCGTATTGCGAACCTAAACATCTGCTCTACTACAACTTTTCCCTCCCAGATACGCTCTCGAACCTGGAAGAACTGATCTTGAATGATATCCAGGGGCATCATTCTTCCTCTCTCCTCTGGTGCCAACCCCAAGCCCAAGATTCTGTGGTTGACTGGAAATATTTCTGTGTGCCGTTGGGCACCCCGACGACTTGAGCAACTTGAGAGCTCTCAGTCTTCTTGACTTGCAGATATTTTCAGCAAATCCGTTCCTTAAGAGACTGCACCTACATTGCTAGATTCTTCACCCACGTCGAGAAGGTCCAGTGGTCCCGATATACTTCGGCTCGGGGGCGTGGCCCTCCGCTTCCTTCAGTATGCACTCTACCACCTCGGCAGATAAACGCCTGCGCTTCGCCTCCCGATCCTCTCTCGCCAGGCACCATCTCAGCCACTATGGCCTCAATCCATCCACGCTCCCCACGCCCCGAGACGCTCCAGATCAACGTGATCGATAGGGTCGTGAACGGTGCGGTCAACTCACGGTCGCACATCGTCTTCGATTGGTGAGCTTGTCATGATCTTCATTATTTGAGACCTGTATTTCATTGCGCTGCATGATACTAGCTGTTGGACACTGCAAATGGTCTAGAATGTTGTGAGTAATCAACTTCTTCAACGGGCTTTGGTAAATGATGCGTAGACAGTACACTCGCTCTCCATTGTACATGGTGACCTCGCCCCCGTAGGTCTCAAGCTGGCGGATGCAGGCTCTGTTGTATCTAACTGTGTGGCAGAGTAACGTGCTCCTTGATAACGACTACACTGTAAGACTAACGGATTTTGGTTATGCCTCTCTCGTTGGGGAAGTATCAGAAGTGCTGGCTCATCTCCAGGCATCTACTTTGCGATCTGGTGCTGTACGCTGGACTGCACCGGAGTGTGTTTCTCCACATCCAGAAGAAAAGTCTGATTGCACCACCAAAAGTGACATATATTCTTTTGGCAGTGTGACCCTTCAGGGGTATTTGTGTTGTCCTTACTTGGAATTTATTTTCATCACTGTCTAGGTGCTGTCGGGTGAACGGCCATGGTCAGAATTTTCACGCGACGAAACCATTATAATTCAGTTGTTCAGGGGCCATCGACCTCGCCGGTCGCCATTCCCTATTGATGATCGGCACTGGGTGTTCATAGAAAAATATTGGTCAGTAGTTGGGGAGCAACCTTCTGCTGAACATCTAATGTTGTCCATTCAGGATTTTCTTCAGGCATACCCCATTATGCAATCTTTTTGTGATTTGCTAGAGGTTTCTCACAAACCTGAGAGGTGTGCTTCGAATCCCCCAATTGGCACCATAGTCAGCTCCTGGATGAAGGTACACAATTTCCCCCACGGGAAGTTTCGTCTCCCCCTCAGCCTCTCATCTCAGAGGGATGCCCTTCATTAGTTATTCTCATAAGTAACACATTTAGCAGATCTTCCCGAGCTAATTGTGACAGGGCATTATGGCGTTGGCATGTATTCCGGTCCACCTCTCCTATACAACTCACTTCCATGCAATGTTATCATCTTCGGCGAGACGGGGGTGGGCAAAAGTTCTGTGGTCAACTTGATCGCGGGATGCAAGCTCGCCAAAACGTCGCCCGATGCCAATGCCTGCACGTTCAAATCTAAGGGCTACCCCGTTGTTTTTGACAGCAACCGACCCTTCTGGATATGGGACACGGTTGGCCTCAACGAGTCGAAGATCTCGCACGAGACTTACCTTCGTGTAGTCAAGCAAGCATACAAGCTGGTCAAGGAGCTGGAGCATTCCGGAGGCGTTCACCTCTTGATGTGCATGCGTGGCAGGATCACCGAGCCCGTGAAGCAAAACTGCAATCTGTTCGCCAAGGTGCTTTGCGAGAAGCATATGCCCCTCTGCGTCGTCGTCGCCCACTTGAAGAACGAGCCCCAAATGGAGGGACGGTGGACCACCAACGAAGAGGTCTTCAGGAGATATAGCATATTCACCAACGGGCACGCGTGCATTACTGCTAACCCGGAGTCGGGAGAGATGCTACGCAAGCTTTTACTGGGTTTGGACCTGCAGTTATCGAAGGGGGGGTGGAAAAAGGAGGCGCGGACTTGGTTAAACGACCTGTTTCTTCGGAACCGTCACTCTGGCCAACCGACCACGGAGGAGCTGACGAAAAAGCAGTGTGGATTCACGGGAAAAGAAGCGATCAATATCGCGACTTCCATCGGGACTATTCGCGACTCTGACGGTGATGGTCTCGATCCCAACGAGGTGGCCCCGAGAAGGAGTGGGTCAAGCGAGGATACCTTGTACTAGTAAGCACGTCGAGTCTCATTGGAGTTTTCGTCGTAGCATGCACTCTGCTACTACGTACCGTAATTACTAGCCAATTCGTTAACGAAGGGGCCATGAACCAGTCGTTCAGATTATTGCGCTGTCACCAGCATACTACATACTCGATACTCAGAGAACTTGCAGCCTCGTTCGAGTATAGCAGAGAGTCCCCCCCCTCTACTCAACTTGAATACGCTATGTTAGGCGCAACCCTAAGCTTCGAGTCATCCACCGCCGCTAGTTCGTGATCATCATGATAATAAAGTTTACTGGAATGCAAAAACATCCATTTCTGGCCATGATCCGAGTTAGGTAGGCTACATTATCTACCGCGACCACGAGGGTAGTTCGTTCCACACCACATACATGTCATGGAAAGACGCGTTCAACAAAGGCGTTGCTTGCTTCAAGCGTGGCGACCTCGAAGAAGCACTAAATCATATAAACCAGGTAAGACCAGCGACCTTCACGACGCTACAGCCCAAAGCCCAATCCAATTCAACAGGCTGCCGAGCTGCAAAGCAATAATTTCACCATCTACGACTCCCGTGCAGCGGTGCACGAAAAACTTGGAAACATAAAAGCCGCTCTTCGTGATTCTAAGCGCGTCATTGACATGGCTCCTGACCGCTGGCAGGGTTACGCGCGTTCGGCGCGTCTGTTCAACCTTCTCGGGAAGCACGGCTTTGCGATCAAGATGGTGGACCATGCTTTGAGTCACTTGCCACCCGAAGATGTTCAGCGACGCCGGCCTCTTTTGGAGTTGCGCGAGAAAGCTATCATCGCAGAGGCTGTCGCTGAAAAGGAACGCTCTTCGGAGGTTGCCCAGACTTCGTACTTTTTGGGAAAACTACCGGTGGAGACCCTCGGGGAGATCTTTAGCGTGCTCATCGACAAGGATCACACTTGGGCTGTCAAGTTATCTCACGTTTGTGGACACTGGCGACGAATTCTCCTCAACACACCCTCTGCGTGGCGAACGCTCGTGTTGTCTAAGAAAGACTCTCTACGAAAAGCACAGTTGTGGAAAGAACGCGCCAAGAACCACATCACTGACATATCGATGGCTTTATCCAAGTTGGAGAGACCCGCTGTTCACATGCAACTACAGGATTTATCTTGGGACGATCTATCGAGGTTAAACACCTCTGGTGAAGCGTACCGCGAACTCAACCAGATGCTCTGCAATATCCATCTCCCTGACGCGCTCTCGGGCCTGAAAGAACTGATCTTGGATAATGTCGATGTGCATCACTGCCTATTTCGTTCCTCATTGGGTCCCGACTGGGATCTCAGGATTCTGCGGTTGACTGGAAACATTCATATGCTCCATTGGATCTCCGATCAAGTCCCACATCTCAAGGAGTTACGACTCGACGGCTCCATTGAGCATTTTGGCTCGCAAGTGTTTTCAGCCAATCCATTTCTCGAGAGACTGTACCTACATTGCCGATCTATTCGCCGACGTCAACCAGATCCAGTGGACCCCATATCTATGGACTATCTGAAAACCATGGAACTTCGGGGCGTGGCGATCCCGCTCGAAATCATACGTGCCGTTTCCGTGCCGTCAATTACATCCTTCAGCATACACTCTACCACATCTGCAGACGAAACCCTTCTCCACTTGGCCTCCCGCCCCTCCCTCGTCGAGCTCCGTCTCAGTAACTGCAGCCTCGATCCATCCACGCTCCCCACACTCCTCGCCACGACGCCCCATCTCGAGACGCTCCAGGTCAACGCAATCAACGGGGTTGTGAACGGCATGTTCCAGTTCCTGACCCAGGCGACGGCCGATACCCAACACGGCCTCCCGTGTTGGAAGCTCCAACACGTCGATGTCGCGCGTTGTGCGGACCTGACAACGTCGAGCGTGTACGCGTTCATCAAGACGCGGGTGCAATACGCGGCTGAGGCAGTGCCGCTGATGGGGCGCTGCGCGGTCGTCACATCGCTCCGCGTGGACGGGTGCCCGCACATGGAACCAGAGATATTGCCGTGGTTTAGGCTCAAGGTGGCGCAGTTCAGTTGTGTATACGAGACAAAAAAGGATCGGGCAAGACAGCGGAGGCGGTAGCGAGCATGGGGTTGGCACGTGATCGGTGGAACAGGGTACCGGTAATCGATGATCATTACAGCACATTGAGATGCATTCGTGCGATTGGTTACGCGGGTCGCGCGGACGGGACGGGACGTACGCATGATCTAATCTATGACCATGACACCTGCATGTATTGGCCTGATAGCCAGACAGGTTTGTACAAAATGCCATTTGCGCATAACTCACGTACATGTGTATAATGCTCACACGTCGGGGACGTATTGATGTGGAGGCGAGGCGAGGAATGGAGTACATAGCATTTAGTGCAGGGCTCGTAGGATCGACGATCGAGGGCAACTTGGAAGTACACCAAGTTCCTCTCCTTTTTTTCCTCGGTAAAGAATGCACACACCGGGCTGTCCTGTTCGTCGACCCTATTGACATAGATATGCCTGACACCGCCTCGAGTGATGCAAAAAGGTTAATAACACTCGATTCAGAGCGGTATCGGGTAGCTCTAGACCGTGGCACCCAAGACAAAGGTTCTGCCGCAGCACGTCGTCAACGGGACCGGGCCTGCGGTGCCTTCTTGATCGCATTGCATTTCCGCATTTATCATCCAGGGTTGGCGTAGTGTACAGCCCGCCGCATCTAGGTCGAAAAAATGATCGGATGTTTTCCAAATCATCCAGCGCGTGACGTCCCTGCGAGGTCATTCATTGCTTTTTGTACCTCGAGCTTCTCCATCACGGCACGGTGGAGGCTCGATTTATTCTTGTGCTTTCCCTTGATCGTACCCGAGTCTGCGTTACGGACAGGGCCCCCCTGAGTGGGCACTGTATCGCGTTCCACGGACCCTTGCGTCGCAGTGAGATGAGAAGGGACGATGATAGGCGTTTGGCGTGGAGGTGGCGGCCACTGCGGAGAAAGCATACGGTCAGCAAACTTTGGGTAACAACGTCACATCCACAGCCACGCACCCCGCGATGAGGTTGATTAAAGTGTAATCCCGCCCACGGGGGATATTCTTTCTCCAATTGTATGATGTGATCCTCCAGGAATTGCAACCGCGCAACCAATGTGCGGGGCGGTGCAGGGACTGTGTCCACATTAGCAGGGGTACAAAGAAAAAGATGTAGAACCCCTACCGTAGCGGATAGCGATGTGTGATTCAATGTTCGTCAGTCTCTCGTCTATGGCCGGTTGGAGCTCGCTTGGTGTGTCGTCCGTGAGAGGTGCGAGTGACTCTGTTGTCTGTGCTCCCTTGGGATCAGGGCCCTTGACGGTCCTTCTTAGTGGCCCGTCCTCGTTCTTGGCGATGTCGTATTTCATCTGGGAATCTCTGTCCAGAGATTTTGCGTCCGTTCTCGCGCACGATGGGACGTGTTCGGTACTCTCAGGGTCGATATGGAGCCGCTGTCGTTTCTGAGCCAACGATTCAAGAAACTCGGCGCGGTTCGACGCGTCGTTCTTGGTACGATTCTGGGCCAGGAACTGTGATATCTCTTTCGTGATCTTGGACAAGTGCCGCGTCACATCAACTCGCACATCAGTGAATTGGGGCGGGGCTCACCGTCGTCTGCGACCGGGGTTCAGCGCCCGTGCTCGGGTGAACATAGCCTAGCTTGCGTTCTTCAAGCGGGCGCTCCTTGGGTTCCTCCCCTTCCTTGAACTTGCCCAGCGTCTAAGCCCGCAGTGTTCAGAAAAGAAAAGAAACGAAAAAAGCGTGGTCACCATGAGATCGCGTACTAACTCCCCAATCGCGCCTGGTACGCGCTTCCGCTCCCACTCTGCGTTCAACACGACCATGTCGTCCTCGAATCCCCTCAACGCCTGCGCCAACCCCACTTTTTTCAGAAACGCGCGGACGACTTCGTCCCAATGTCGGTACACGGGCTCGGGCGTCGGCGTGGGCAGTTTGGGCGCTGGTTTGGCGCGCTGGCGCGTCGTCGTTTGGGGCTGGTACTGTTGGTACTGCGTGTACGGGATTTGGGTGTAGTGAGTTTGTTGGTAGGGGGAGCCCCCGGAGGTGGTGTAGGGGTATCCGGAGAGCTGCCACACGTTTTGCCATGCACCAGGCGGGTAGCCCATGTAGTAGGCTTGGGCTGCATTCTGCTGGCTATGAGCCTGCACTTGGGACGTGGCTTGTGCTTGTGTTGGTTGAGTGGCGATGTGAGATTGAGCATATTGCGCGGGCTGCGAAGGGCCAGTCTGGGGCGCTCCGCCTGAATTATAGCACGGCTGGTTTATTGCTGACTCGGACACGCTGGGTGTCGCGGAGGGTCCAGCTTGCGAGGTGCTCATAGTAGTTATCCAAACCAGGCTAATCTAAATTAGCGAGCACAGCGTCGGTCTTACCACTACGGTCAATCGGAACGAACGTAAATAACCAGCACGCTCGTTTGATCAAACTTCTGACAAAATATGAACTAGTATATCCTTTACTGTCTCTCGTTCCCATTGAAGTGGCGTTCCGTCCTCATGGGGTTCGTTTCCAGGGGCACTTATCGCCCCGCAAACCGCGCTGCTCAGTATCTCGTCCAACGGTGAGTCACGGACTCGAATCCGATGTGACACGACCCTCGGGAATATTCTCGCTATGTCTGCTTCTGAGACATCTAAATGCAGTCGTTCCGTCGGATGCTGTGGGATGGTCGAATGATCCAGCATCTCGTAGGTCTCTGGAACATCGGCCCCATCTAGTAGGCCCTCCGTGGATGCAGCAACGCTAGTGTGTGTGTACGGATAAGTAGAGACGCTGTCCGTGTCGTGCGACCGTTCGGCCTGTTCTCGGATGAGCTCAGCTCCCGTACGCTCTGTGCCAAGCACACGGCTCGCCCGAGCAAGAGCTTCTGCGTCCCGACGGGCGCGTACCGTAAGCATCATGCCATCCAACGGGCCATAATGTCGTGTGGCACTGAAGAGATCGGCAAGATAAATAACAAGCGGGGGGCGAATGCGTGCATGAGTTGCACAAAGATTTTTAAGTCGCTGTACGAGAGCGGCAGGGATGACGGGAGATGGCATGGTCTGCGGCGGTGTCGGTGGGCCAGGTAACGAAGATGATAATGAGAAAGCCGCGGAGGTAACGGAAGAATAAGGTGACGTTATAGAAGGAGATGAAGGAGGCCGAAACTGACGCATGGCCAAACGTGTCTGCGCACCAACGTCGACGGAGGAACTCATCGCGAACATGTCAAGCTGTAACATGAGGTCACGTAAGAGTATATTCACCGCCGAAAAAGGATGCATACAAGACTCTTGTATATTGGAGGCCTCTCCCGTGGGTCGGACCGACACACATAAACCATGAAGAAGCCATCGGGCAGCTCAAGAGTGGAACCGTCGTGATCGTGTCCAAAGACGCCCTCATCGGACACGACGATCTTTCGTTCTGCCAAAGTGCGCAAGAGTGCTTTCTGACACGGGAGGCTGGCAAGCTCGAGGCCGGACACGACTACTACATTAGGTGGCTTGAGGACGTCCGTGCTGCTGTGGGATGCATTTTTGAGGTGCGACTTGGCGATAGCGGCGAGGGTCGGGGCAGACATGTCCGTCTGTACACCGGTGGGATGGAGGCCGGGACGGGAGGAATTAGGTTCACGATCGGGGTCATCTGAATCTGACTGGGGTCGGCCGAGAGTGGCAAAGGAGGGTTTCAGCTGAATTGACTGGGCGATGGACGTTCGAGCGGTGCTGACGGAGACAGAGGGGGCGAGCTTGGCTGCAGAATTACACGAGCTTGAAACACGGCGCTGTCTGTGTTTATTATTGTCTAGGAAGAGGGCGCGCAAGAAGTCGGACGGAGGCTGATGGGCGGTGGTGGGATGGCATCTGAACCTGTGAGTGGTGTAGCCGAAGACGGTGTGGAGGGCCTGGCATGAAACGTGAGTACTGAGTAGCCAGAAGAGCTGGGCTTGGCGTAACCTACGAGGGTGGTGAGACGTGATACGAGGGTGACGTCGTCTTCGCGGGTGCGGAGGATGAGGTGCTTGTTGCCGGCAACAATAGCGAGCAATAAGACCTGAAGGAGGACTGGATCAAGGGGGAAACTGGGTAGGGACTTACGGACGTGATGGAGGAGGAGGGGGAGGGAGTGCATGTTTGTTTGATGGTTGTATACATGTTGACATGGCCAGCCGTCCTCCGTCGAGTTCGCGTGCTATTTTCCTCCTCCTCGAGGCACTTTTGAGCGTCTTTTCCTCTTTTCTTTCCTTCTCTCACCAGCGCTGGATGAATGGCGCAGTCCATCACCGTCGACGATGACTCCCCCCTCGTCGCCTACTTCCCTTTCGCCAACCTCGAGCCGAGCCCCAACCTCACTGCCGGATGGCAGCTCTTGTATACCGCTTCTGGCGCCGCAACCGCTCCAGGCGAGGTCGGTAACGGTACGAGCTTTCACTACACCTCCCTCAACGGCGCAAGCTTCGCGATCACCTGGTCCGGTACGTACGGCCTCCGATCTCACACCCCATCACCCTCACACGCGCGCAGGCACAGGCATCGACCTGTTAGGCTCTGTCACTAATGCCCTCTATAACGTCTCCCTTGATGGGAACCCTGTCAACTACTCTGTCGACCTTTCGCTCGGTATCCTTGCCTCATTGACCGACCTGGACTACACCAACCACTCCCTGTTGCTCACGACAATCATCATGAACGCAACGTCCCCCGACGCCTTCCTTACCTTTGACATGGCCCGCGTCACATATGGCCCTCCTACAGGATCTGCAAAGTCAGTCTGATCACGATCGCCAAGCCCATTCATTAATGTTCATCTAGTGCTACTCCCATCGCCCAGACCATCCCAGATAATAATGTCGCATACATGGGCTTGTGGAGCTATCTCCCGGACAGCGCCGGAAACCCCATGCATGTTTCATATACCGCTGGGGATCGTGCGGAAGCCACCTTCCAAGGCAAGTGGTCGGACTTTTCTTCACCCGGGGGCCGTGATAGATCCCTTCCCTTGTAGGCTCTGCGATCACGATATACGGCCTCACTTCATCCTACTCTGGAAATTACTCTGTGACCCTCGACAATACCACCACCACTTTGTCCGCCCTCTCATCCTATAATAACTCCGACACCCTGCTATTTTACGCGACAGATCTCTCTCTGGATATGGTACATCATATTGTAGTTGTTAACGAACAAAATCGCACCATTGGATTGCGCGTAGGCGGTCTGAATTATACCTCCTTTGGAAACTCTACAACGTGCGTCCCTTTCTTGTTTTCCGAACTACCCCGAGTTTGATGCGTGTGCCATCAGGGCTCCACCCAGTTCAACAACTAGTGCTTCTTCTCCAATCCCCGCAGGAACTATCGCAGCCGCCGTCCTCGCTGCTATCCTCTTCTTGCTCATCGTGGGCATCATCTACTATGCCTGCTTAATGCGGCGGCGAAACAATCTCTCTCGAAGGAGCAGAAAGACACCTCACGACGGGGTCGTGGTCGATGTCGAACAGGTTGCTTATACCACCCCATCTTCGGGTGGAGAGCTGGAGTTGAACACTCTCAGCACCAGCAAGGGCTACGGTTTCGGTCTTGGTCTCAGTCGCGGCTTCCCATTTACTTACCGAAAAAATAAGATGGGAATGAGCTCCAGTGGACGACTGGCCAACGGGACAGGCACACAGGTGGAATCCCACCTGATGACGCCCCAGTACGATCGCGACGAGAAACGATTCTCTATATTTACCCTGACAGAAGACCCACCGTATGCCCCTGAATCAGAAAAGCTGGCCCCCGGGTGGAGCAACCCGGTCGCACGCACTTCTCCGTCTGTCAAATATACCCGCTGCTACAAGGGAGTGCATGGGATCGTGCTCCCTGACGATACGGACGACGACGCTGACGTCAAGACGCTCACCTCGCGTCAAGACGAGGCGCTCGCTGCCACACTTTTGTTAAGCCCAAGGACTTCCGAGGCTCTTGCAGCAAGCACCACACAGTCGCGGGACCAACAGCTCGAACTGCCTCATGTGCGAACTACCAGCCCGTTTGGCGTAGATGTCTCCGCTATTTTTGGGCCCCGCAAAAGTGACCGCGGTTCCAGGACGACTAGTGGGAGTGCTAGCAGTACATGGTCAAAAGTACGCGCTAGGCTTTACCGGAAAGCGCATCGTGACGATGGCAGAAGCACCACCACGGACCGACAAGAGGCGTCCGATTCATCGGGACCCGAGTCCGTGCCCGTGGTCATGCACGCGTCCGGTTCAGCTAATCCACCGGGCGAGACAGCACCTGGTTCGGGGACATATTCCTTCCTAGACCTCACTTCTTCGCATGCCTCTTTACAACGGCACTCGAAACCCACTGTCAGCTCTGCCCCCGCGGAACGGGGACATGGGGCTAATAAGACCTCCGCATGGAGTGACAATACTTCTGTCGAGGCTGCTAGGATTGAGCACTCGCGAGACGCCATGGCCCCGAAACCAGATGCACCGTCAACGGTGTCGGGTGGTTCTCATCCCTCGGATAACTCGGCCACTCACACAGTCCCGTCTGCACCGACGACGCACACTCAAGGGTCATCCGCTTTCCCATTTCCTATTACTATACCCTCGTCCACGCACATCGTCCCTTCCACAGCCTCTCCCTCTGACAATGTACCTGAACGCCGCAGCACACCATCTCCGCCACACACGCCCCCTCCCACTAGGCTGGATCAGTACTTGCAAGTGCCTCACATCGCGCCACCCGAAATTGTACATTCATCCACTGCCAATTCTCCCACCGAAAGCGTTCCCTTCTCCGTCTCCGATATCCACTTTAGGCACAGTTTTTCGGACTACACTGGGCTTGACTCTCAACGAGCCAGCGTGTCCTCTGCCCTGCCGCCTCACCCACCCCTCCCGCGCATCCCTGGGTCCCAAATAATCACGGCCGGGTACTCGCCGCCACCGCCGTACATCGTGCAGCGCGTCCTCGGGCTACCGGTGTCCCCGCTCAGTCCCATGTCTCCGCTCGCGTTCTCATCCAGCCCCCGCTCGCCGACGGGCAGCCCAACGAGCCCCGTATCGAGTGTCACGCAATCCGGAACGGCAGCGAACAACCAGCTCGCGCCGTTTCGGGTAGGCTCGCTCTTGGGGCCGAGACCGCGACCGTCGACAGCGGGCTCCGTGCGTGGTACCGCATCTCCCCAGTTGCCTCTGCAAGGCGGGCGGGGCGGCCTACGCAGTCCACGCGAAGCCGACCGACGTGATCCTCGGACGTGAAACCACTCTTGATTATTTTTGTTCTTATCTTCTTGGACACACAACACTGGCGCGCTCGTTGGACTTTCACTCCTTCATTCATCGTTTTTCTTGGTGCTTGTGTCACAACCATTCATACCCTTGTATTACACATCACATCTTTTTTTTTCTCTCATCTTCTCATACCTTTGTCTTGCTTCATTCGATGATGCTTTGAGGTCACGTGTTGGAGCGAGACGGTATTAGCGACGCCCTCTCATTCGTCCGCGCGCAGCCATGTACAAACAACTGCAGTCTGCACTACACCACCTTACTTTTTAAGCAATAAGCAGCTGGTGCCCTTGGCACGTCCATTGACGTACAAACGGCACCCAATTTGATGGGCACATGCCAACCTCCTTCCTTGATATGATGGCGGCGCACACGACCCTCATGACCCGGCCCGCAGTTCTATGATGGTGGTTGTGTATCTCGCCGTAACCCAAAGGTCACGAATCTCCGAATATCGGAAAATACCTCCCGTTTTGGTCCAGATTCGCTGGTCCCTTTGACGCTCCCTTCGGTACCACTCGACCCTGTCGGTGGCCCACTCAACGGCGGTGACGTTAACGTGCCGAACACGGTCTCTGCTGCGGAAGCCGAAGAGAGCGGCAACGCGATGCGACTCGTGGTCGGGCTGCCAAACGCCGCCAAGCTCGTCGGCGGATCCATGTCCAGGGACGTCAGGAATGACATACTGTCAAGATCCGTTTTGGTGCTCGTGAGGGTCAAGAACGCGTCCAAGAGGCTGTTCTGTTCTATTTTGGGCGTACCCTTGAGGTCGAGAATCTAAGCGACAAAAAGGTGAGAACAAGCATTGACTTGGGAATGCGCCATTGTGTGTGATGTTCACACAACAAGGTCCAAAAATTCACCTTTTGGAAATTAGAAAAAGATGCATCGCCAATGACAAGTGTGTAATTTAATATGAAGCCTTCCGGCGGGTCCTAGATCAACCCGTTTGAACCCTACTGGTTGATGGTGACAGATAACGACTTACGACAGGCGTGATGATGGCCTTGAGCAGTGCCTCCAATCGCGTAGTTATTTTTGTTAAACTGCGAGTATAACTATATGCTGATTAATCAGTCTCCCAGGGAGCTCCAAAGGGGATACATAATGCTGTGTACCTTGCCGTAGAAAGTGCATCCCCTGGTAACTTTGAGAGACACGACTTGAAAAACCCTAGGTCGATAAGTAGCTACGTCGCTTCCTTGTCAGTATACTGTGATGACGCGATGGCAGTACAGACTTGTTCCGCCCCGATCTCTTTTAGTGGTCGGCTCTTCACAAGGGCATTTGTAAAACGCATCAAAAGAAGACTTGCAAAAGATGTCAACGATTCTACTCGTTTACAGTAAATAATTGTGAGACGGACCTTGAGGTTTTATCAAAGAAATTCCTCAAATATTTCTTTTGTTCCACCAGTGGCTTGATTAATTCAGCCACCTGTTCGGTTGCCTGCGTAATGTCCTCCATGAATAGCGAGTGGCCAGTAACGTGATTCATCGCTTCCCAGTTCATCCGTGACATTGTACTGAATGCACCGTCGCATGCCGATTCGAGCTCGCGTAGCAGTATGTTGATCGCAGCAGAAATGACGCTAACGACACGTCAGTGAAACAGTGACGTAAAGACAGTCGATGCAAACCTCATGAAAATGTCTCTCTCGGCCTGCAGTTTTATCTTCTCCTTGAACCTTTCGTCCACTTTCCCCTTGATCTTCTCCTCCAACTGAAGCGGATCAGCCTTCCGTGCGGTTCAACTGCGGATGGGTACCTACCTCTGCCGCAGTGCTCTGACAATAATCTGCGGTATTGATGAGTAGACAAGCCTGTTGGAGCTCAGCCTTGTCGAATCTGGAGTCGATGGACTTTCGCGTCTGGATCTGAGGCCTAACCAATCAACGCATTAACACCATTCATTACTAGAGTCTGCCGGCATTCCTCACCGCTTCAGTTTTGGAGACAGTACATCCTCTAGGGCAGAAAGCTTGAGATTGCAAGGCGGTTAAACAGACGATGGACCAACCAGCATAGATTTTTAGCCACTTCTTCTGCACCCCACATAGATCAAAGAGCACCTGACCAGTTGACAGTTTGGAACACTGTTCCAAACTCTGCGCATAGAAGTAGAAGAGTTCCGTTGATGAAGGGATTACAATTGGGGCAGGCTCAGATTCATCAGTGGTAGAGACAGAAGGGCGAGGAGTTGACGTGGTGGTGGAAGCCTTCGAAGCCGTGTCAACTGAACTACGACTCTTGGAACCACGGTGTGGGGCCAGCATATCAGCAAGCGCTCTAACAAACCATGAGGAAACAGCGGGATGTAAACGGAGGGGACCTACTTGTCTTGAGCATCCACAAATATACCCAGATGAGGTTCAAACGCAGAGGACATGGATTGAATCTGTGTCGTAGGAGGCGACCCCAATTGTAGGATTTCATCCACCTGTGTATGGGATGAACGGGAGCCTTTGTTTAGATGGTGAATCACAAACGGGAGTAGCCCATTTCTTCGCCATCGACAACTCGAATTCTGTTGTTTGCTGAAGCGTTTCAAGGAGTATTTTAATGGTGAGTGATTGCCCCGCTTTAGACAGCAACGTCGAAAGATCATCCCTAAGGAGCACTAGTATCAGTAGCACGGCTCTACAACATCGCCTTTACCTGGTTATCGACACAAACTTGGCAAACAACCACCAATCAACCCGCCACTCAGCAGGAAACAATCTACCAATCTCCGTTTCGTGAGAGGTCAATAATCGCCTGAACCAAGCGAATCTTCGGGCGATATTGTCCAGGTGACCTGCTTCATCGCTTGCTCGGAAGATTCGACGGTATTCTTTCAGCTCAAGTGTCGCATACCGTTCGATCAGCTGGACGCGTACGTCTAAACCAAGAATGTCGACAACGGCACAGGCATCCGTGATCTGCATGGCTTTGAATGGCTTCGAAGGATCTTGAAGGAAGCTGCGGTATGTGTTTTCAGAGAGTTCGATACCGCAGGTCGCGGCATGGACGCACAAAGTATCGAATTCAGCGTCAAGCTGACTGCGGATTTCTCCTTGGACCTGCTGGATCCGCTTCCAAACTTGCATGATGCGATGCACAGAGGTGTAAGACTTGAACGAAGCAGAGAGTTGTTTCACGGCCTAGAACACAACGTCAATGACGATGAAGGCGACAGTCTGAATTTCACAAACTGCCAACGAGTGCGCAACCTCCGCGTACTTCTTCTCCTTCACCTGATCCTCCAACTGAGTGAGCGCATTTACTGCAATAAACGACATGGTGAACCGTCTGTTGTCAGAACCGGCACTGACTACTCACCAAGCATCTGCAACCGTTTGAGTGTCGTCATACTCAAGATGAGATTCTTTTTCGCAAGGTCCAGTGCTTGTATATCTTTAGTGATATTCCGTACTACTGCCTCTGATTCCGACGCCTTTTCGCGTATGCGCGACATTTGCCCGAGGAGATCCTTCAGGGACGGAAATGAACGACGAATACGAGGTCAAAGAAAAGTTACTCGTACAGAAATCATTTCTTGAATGAGCTGAACTCTGTCTGGGTCTTGGTCCTGCTTGAGTGCTTGTTGAAGGGTATCGATTTCAAGTTGAA
>JBBPTY010000237.1:2133-23622 GCA_038094335.1 Tylopilus aff. striatulus | reverse complement strand
CTCCCTATATGTGGGATACGAAAGATCCAGATCTAGACGATGCACTTCACAACCCTGATCCCGTACACGATGCGGCACTCAACAGTTACTTCACTATTTTTTCCGCGCGAGGATGGGCAAACGTCTTGACACTCTTTGTCCTCGTGGTCGGCCTCGTCACGCTGTTCGCGGGTTACCCTATCATACACTACTTTATGACGGGCGAGAGCATATCGCCCGGGTACAACCTTGGCGGTATTAATTATACCGGTCAAGTACCCACTCTCCCTGGCTTGCCGAAACTTATCGACCCCGAGACACCCTCTTCTGCGCAGTACCGGACCGGCAGCGACGGTAGCACGTACCAACTCGTGTTCAGTGACGAATTCAACACGGACGGTCGAACATTCTGGCCAGGCGATGATCCCTTCTGGGAAGCGGTGAATCTACACTACTGGTAAGCCTCGCCGAACGACACGCGTAGGGACAACTTGGATGCTCACGTTGACGTACCTCCAGGTCCACGGCTGATTTGGAGTGGTATGACCCTCAGGTAAGCTGGACGTTTCGATCGGGGTGATGATTAGCGCAACTGACCTGGTCAGGCGGTCACGACGCAAGGCGGAAAGCTAGTGATAACGATGAGCGAACGACCCATCAAGAACTTGAACTTTATGAGTGGTGTGTACTTCTATGCGCAAATTTCGCGTCTTTTTTTCCATTCACTGATGTCGCCATCAAGGTATGGTCACTACGTGGAACAAGCTGTGCTTTACCACTGGGTATCTTGAAGTTAGTCTTAGCCTACCAGGGTCGTCCCAGGCTGCGGGGCTTTGGCCTGGTAAGTGCTTCGTTTGCGTTGTCTCATAGTCGCTGACCGTCAATAGGTGCTTGGACCATGGGCAATCTGGTATGTTCTTTTGCGTCGATTAGCTGCCAAATCTTGACGGTCAATTAGGGACGTCCTGGTTATGGTGCAACAACGGAAGGTTTGCAGCCGTTCATTACTTCTTGTGACAGGATCCTCACTCGTTCTGTTGGTAGGCACATGGCCATACAGTTATGACAGTTGTGACTTGGGAACACTTCCAAATCAAACTTACGAAAATACACCAGCAGCCGCTGCAACGGGTGGGCTAAACGGTAACCCCTTGAGTTATCAACCCGGTCAACGGCTTTCTGCATGTACGTGCCCAGGCCAGGATCATCCTGGCCCACAAACAAGTAATGGGTTCGTGGGTCGCGGCGTACCCGAAATCGATATTTTAGAAGCTCAGATAGATCTGTCTACGACCCCGTTCCAAGGACAGGTCTCCCAGAGTTTCCAGATTGCCCCCTACAACTACCAATACCAGTTCAACAACGTAACCCCTGCCACTTCCATCAATGACAGCGCGATCACAACCCTTAACTCATACAAAGGCGCTTATTATCAACAAGCCGTGTCCGCGGTAACATTCGTTGATAGTCAAAACTACAATGGACAAGGCTATGCTACATATGGGTTCGAGTATTGGGCGAACCCTAGCGATCGGTCAACTGGATATATTACTTGGTACAGTCAAAGTGCGCAGACATGGAAAGTGACATCGGCGTCCATCGGGCCCGATTCGACATCGCAGGTCGGCGCAAGACTGATATCTGAGGAACCGATGGTAAGTTGCCTGATAATTGTCCGGGCGCGAAAGTTTGACAGATGAATCTCTTATAGTTCATTATCCTCAACTTGGGCATGTCCCGTGAGCAGGCTCTTCTTGCCCCACACGACAGAAGTTGCTGATGACTTTGCTAGCCACTTTCCAGGGTCAAGATTATCATGCTCTTCAATTCCCCAGCATGATGTACATCGACTACGTTCGCCTATACCAACGGCAGGGGCTACAAGGCGCATTGACTTGTGACCCCCCCGGCCATCCCACTGCCGCATATATCAAGTCGTATGTGGCACTCGACCATTTCGATGGGCTGTCTGACATGAACGCTTTCCAGACATCTGAACGCTTATAGCAATCCCAACCTAACGACATGGGCTCAAGCCGGCTATCAATTCCCGCTGAATAGGATGACCAATACCTGTCCTTGATTTTTTGTTTTACTATAATTGCTGTTGTTTTCTCATCGGTCATGCCTATACCACCGCATCGCGACACATCTCGTACTGTACGATCATGATTTTTCGACTGGACTTTCCCCCACACCCCGAATACTCAATGTTTACACCCTACATGAATCGTTTTGGGAGCTTTTCTTTCCAGGCATTATTTCCTTGCCTTTAACGACGGACGCGTCGCGTTCTAGGCTAACTCGTTCGTTGGACCCTCCGTTGCGTATGCCAACGCAGACGAGATCAACGGAAAGGACATTCCTAACGCATAGATTGAAAACTAGGATTGAAACATTAGCTGAACTTTAGATTACGATATCGTGTATGTCCGCCGAGTCGGTCAGCTTATTATTGATTATGGTACGACTTTGACGTTTCTCTTCCTCAGCCTGCCGCCATCTTTTCCCTCATTGACCTGATAGCCTCGTTTGGAAACGCAGCATCCACTACCCCAAACAGCTGCCCTGCACGCGAGTACAACAGATCAAATGTTTCGTCAAATTCAGACACCAGTTCTTGGTCCGTTGCAGGTGAATGGTCTTCGAGGATCCATTTGAGGGGTAGACATTGGAGTTTCATCTTTTCCGACGTACCCGCGGGCAGGAACGCACGCACGAGGATCTTCTTAGTCGCCGATTTTTGCGCCAACTCGATCATATGGTCCCACTTCTGGGACACGGCGACGTCGCACGCGCATGTCTTGAACGCGGCCGCCGTGTGGATAGAACCGATGTCGACCTGTGTGGGGACCTCGGTGTAGTCCAGCTCGACGACGACTGGATCCAGGTTGGGCAACGTCGCGGACGCCTGGATGCGGTCTCGGAAGGAACTAAGATCGTGGGTGATAACCCGATCTATGAAATGGACGTTCCGCTTGGACAAGCGCGACACGAGGCCATCTGAATGGAGCGGGGCTTAGACATTTCTTACCTCCCGGAAGGACGTTATGGAACACACCTGCACGACGCGCTTGGATGTCGCGGCAATACTTGGTATGACCGCCGTGTTTCCAATCATATGTTTGACATTCTTTGCTGCAGTAATGCACGTGGAGGCACCCGGCGCAACTCTTGAATGATCCCGGGGGTCCAGACTTGTTGCACTGTAGAGTAGGACGTGTGAATGACCCGGACAAGCGATGCAGCGTGGCGAAATCTACCTTCATGTTCTGACACGACTCGATATGGGTTTCATTACTAAGTGAGGTGTTGTATAGCGCGGCCCTGCCACGAACGATATGCTCGAATAGGGTCCAGGATTGAAATAACAGGCCCTTAGGCTGGAGCTTCCCCGGCAAGCCACCCGCGTCGATCGCCGCCAGCCGCCGAATCATGGGTTTTAGAATGGAGCCGTACACCGAGTACTTGGGGATTATTTGTCCCAGTAGCAAGAAGAGAGGCTCCCAGTCTTCGCTGTGTTGACCGTTCAAGTGGTCCAGCCAGGGTTCCGTGGAGAGCATAGCAGACAAGAGGCCAGCTTCGACGACTTGCGTAATCCAACGAATCCCCTCGGCAGACTCGACGTAGGCACGAATATACCAGTATCCATACGAGATAGCCTTGGCGATGAGAACGCGAGGATAGCAGGATGGGCCCTGGTCGACCAATGTGGCAATGACAGTCGTCACCAGCGCCATGGAATTCTGGTTGAGAAAGGGCATCCGGATGGCATCGTTGACGGACAGAGCCGTGATGAGGTGGATGTCCCACACGATGAGGTCATAATTGATGGGCGTGCGTGCGATGTCCTGTCGGAGATGGTCCAAAGCGGCGGTGGCGAGAGCCTCAGGGTTGCCATTAAATGGGTGGAGGATCTCCGACCAGTCCCACTTTTCTCTTTGGGAGAACGCACACATCCACCCGTCCAGCGTTGCAGTGAGGTAAGACTCGGGATGGGAGGACGGGTCGTCGGAGAGAGAAAACCTTTTGTCTCTGACCTCCATGAGCCAGAGTGAAACCAGGGTGGCAATGATGCCTGGGGACTGGACGACGGGGTCGAACATGTAGTGAAGGAACGAATCGTCGCAGATGCCCAAAAAATCGGCGATACACCTTTTGGCGAGGAGTCGGAATGAAATGGCGACACTGTCTTGGTCCACGAAGTCGCTTTTTAGGTACATGATCCAACGATAGACGTTGAGCCAGTGGAGTGCCAGCTTTTGGAGAGTGGCCTGCGGCCCAGAACACACGAAACGTCCGGGGAGGACGGTGGCCAGGCTGGCGAGGGACAAGACTTGTTGAAGAGGTAGGCCCTTCTCCAACTTTGACCGTTCGAGATGGGCCTCATCGAGAACGATGTAAAAGGCGGATACAATGAGATGGTATTGCTCCAGAGTGCAAGCCGACGAAAGAGCGATGGCACTCAAGTCGCCAGGAGCACGGGTGGAGCCGGCCTGAAGTTGTTTGATGGCCTCCTGTAAGGGGTTAGTGGCGATGCCGAGTACGACGAGAGATAACTCACCTCGATTTCTGCTTCGTGCATTGTGCTGGTGCCCTTCATCGCTGGCTGGTAGGTTGGGTTTTATAGTTCCCTACCGTTAACCGAGGCCAGTCTGTTTTAGTCACTCACCACCAGCCTGCAGGCTGCAACACAAAGCATTTAGGGTGTCGCAACGACACGTAAACCGGGAGATGTCGATTCGTCTTGGTCTGGAGCCCATCGGATCTCTCGCGACGCGCCTTGTCGAATTCAAACGACCAACAATCCACGTTGCCGGCACGAATGGAAAAGGGAGCGTTACTAATATCATATCTTCCATTCTACACGCGTCTGGCCTCTCCGTTGGTACATTCAACAGCCCGCACCTCCTCTCCGTTCACGACGCTATCCTCATCAATGGAAAGCCCGTTTCACAGTCCATATACGACAATATGCGTAGTCTCGTTGCCTCTGCAGACTACCATTCAAACTCCACCGCCACTCCATTTGAACTCCTGACCCTCACGGCACTTCAGATATTTGAAGCCGCCAAGCTCGATATAGTCGTGGTCGAGGTTGGCATGGGCGGTCGAGACGATGCAACTAATATCATCCCAGACGGCTGCATTCAGGTGTCCGTCCTTACAGCAGTGGACCTAGATCACCAAAAGTTTCTTGGAGATACCGTGGAGGCCATTGCAGAGCACAAGGCCGGAATCGCAAGATCTGGAAAGCCCTTTGTCATTGGAAAACAAAAATATCCCATCGTTGAGGCTACCGCCAGACGCGTCGTTGAGAGCCCAGAGGTACACGGTCACTTCATCACCACCACGCCTGTCCGTCCAGCACATCTGGCCCAGGGATATCAATTTTCCCCCTCGAAACGCCCTTTCGTTTATCCTCCAGGTCAGACTATCGAATTTCAGTCCGCCGTATTTGCCTCGCCCATTCACGCTCGACTTCCCCTGCATGGCGTTCACCAGCTCGATAACCTCTCTCTTGCTCTCACTGTCATATCCACCCTGATAACCCACACAACTCTTGGCAGTATTTCACGCCGGATCACAGCCGAAACTGTTCGTGAAGGCATAGAGGGTGTTTCTTGGTCCGGCAGACTTTCCTTCCACACGTTACCGCGTCCCGTGATGGCAGATTCAACTATCGATCCAGCAGTCGTTCTGGTGGATGGGGCTCACAACTCTGCATCTGCGGAGACTCTCGCCACCTACATTTCCGAGCTCACCGCTCAGCTCAAGCCAGGTGCAAATCTGCATATAACGTATATTGTTGCAATCTCACATTCGCCACCGAAAACACCTGGTGACACGTTGTCGCGGATCTTTTCGCCACATTCCGCTAAAGGGTCGGTGATCCGGGTGCGAGTTGCAGCCCTACGGTTTACACCACCAGAGGGTATGCCGTGGGTGACCTCCGTTCCGCCCACGGAAATACGAGACACAGTGCAACAGATCACCCGTCTCGGAGATGAAGACATATGGACTGCACCAGATGATCTTTCCGTGGGGTCTCAGTTGTCAAGGGCATTCGAGTGGACCGAAGCTAAACAGGCTGCGCAAAGGGAAGAAGGAGAAAATTTAGTAGTCGTCACTGGAAGTTTGTACCTGGTCGCAGATTTCTATCGCTTGCTCAAAACTCTTCAAGAGCAATCAGATAGTAGTTCTAGTACATCGTAGTCGTGATGGAAATGTTTACTGCAATGTCTTGACTTTGCACGTACCGCTGTGACCCCTACCTGCAGTTGGAGCATATCACACACTCGACGTCTCTCGACACAGTCAGTATCCTTCCTTGGCGCGCTTCGCGGTGGGATTTTGTCCTGAAAAGCGCAAGTCGACGATGGTGCTCGAGTCTAGTGGTGACTTCATGAACCACAGGGACGCCTCTAACACGGGGTAAGCACTTCGATGATGTCCTGTCCACAGCCATCCCTTCATCGTTTGTAGGTCTCGCTGGAGGAACCCACCAACGCCAATATCGATTCCAAGTTCCAGCGAGGTGAGGGGCATCTTCGACTCGTGATTCACGACATACATCTCACCTACCTCGACTAGCGTTCCCGACCTCGTCGTCCTCACGATAATCCGTACTCAATTGGTCTCTCTTCACAGAAATATCCAGGAAACCCTAATGTCCGTCAAACTGTTTTAGCAAAAGCTGCAATCAACGACAGTTCTGGCCTCAGTTCTCGTGCAAACAAGCGCCCCAAGCTTGATATCGGAGGTTCCTCGTCCAGGGCACTCGACAGTGTCTCTTCGTCGCATACTGGAGGACCCGTGTCTCACACCAGTATCTCTGAACCCGACATTCAAGTGATCGAACCACCTCAATCGACCAGCAGGCGGAGTAAACGCGTTACAAACGACTCCGACGTCATTGACCTTGAAGCTATTTCAGACGACCTTGGAGAACCTGTCCACCGTGCCCCAACGTCTTCTCCAGACCCAATATTACTCCAATCTGCTACCCTTGACGAGCACGTCTTCCGAATGCCGCCAACAGAATACGGCTCACCCGCTTCACATAAAGGCAAGGGTCGCGCTACGGAACTACCCGAAGTCGTGGAAGGTTCGGAGGAGGAAGATGAGATTGCTGAGTTCACGCCTCCTCCTTCCGTTGGTCGGCCACCCGACTCCAAGAAAGATATACCACACGACATCGTACGTGATCGCAGGAGGGCATTTGAGGTCAAGCCTACATCAGCTGCAGCAATCGTCCGCCCCATCCAGCAGGGGGTGAAATCTGTCGACTTGAGGACCGGAACAATTATCCAACAGATGAAAGCAAAGGAGGTAAGTGCAAGATTTATGGGCCTACAATCGTATCTCAAAATTTTTTCCCTAGGTCGCCCCTGGCCGTCCAATAAGTATCACTTCAATGGATCCTATCGGGATGTCGTCGTCCAATTTCTCCAATTCTAAATATGGTAAACGTGGTACTGACATGGTCCTACCGCTGGAAGCTTGGTGCTTCGGTCAACATCTATTCGAGCGTTCCGAGTCCACACCTTTGAAGCTCTGTTACAATGTTTCGCTCTGCCGAATAAGTGTAACCACGGATAGACTTTCAGAAAAAATCATGTTCAGGCTCGATAGGGATATCTCCAAGATGATGGTATTCCGTTACCTAATTCTTATGCTGCGCTATTGAGCGTCTCTATTAGATTGTCAACCATTCGGACGAACCGTTGAAAGAAAATGTTGTGGTCAAGTTTACTACCATAGAGGGATCCACGTGGGATGCATACAAGGAAAAATACGAGGGGTTCAGAGCAGGTATGAGCGGCAATTTGATCAGTGCATTGGTATCTGAATTGCTTTATATGTTACAGGTGCAAGCCGTGGTATGGGCGAGATAACGCTTCTCTTTTCAACTTCACAGGACCATGGTTTCACTCCTACGGATTATCAAACGTTCGTTACGAAGATCAGGAAAACAGTTCCGAGCAGTGCTGTCGAAACTCTCAGGTCAGTTAATGCATTCGTCCCCATTGTCGATCCAAAGTTCACAAACTCTCCCAGCCCATCCAGGGGTCGGCCTGTTTGGGAGTTTGCGACCCAAACCGCCGAAATGTTTCAACTAAAGCAGAGCAGAAGTAAGAAGGAAGATAGCAAAGAAGGCGTCCCAGATGATCTACCAGTACTGGCCCGATCTTCCACACCTTGTTCCTCGACCTCCGTTAAGGCGCACCCTGAGCTGTGAGGCAATTAAAGTGAATCTCAGACATGTGCTAACATGTTTTCTGTCAGCAAATTCCAGAACGGAGATCTGGGTACATCTATTCCATCCCGCCGCTCTGCGAGACAGTCAGCAATCCGATCTTTGAAGGCATCACCCCCGCCCGTTCCTTTAGAACAGGATGAAATGTAAGCTCAGTGCTTTGGAACTGTGGCGGTTTGCTCTATAATTTTGTTTGTTTAGTGTGCTCCTGTATCCTCCAACCGGCACCGGAGCGCTCGCCATTATGACTAGCGATCTCAATCGGTTAAAACCTGAAGAATATCTCAATGATACCCTGATAGAGTTTGGTCTGAAGTATGTTATTTTTTGCCTTGATTGACAATCATGTGTACTGACGTCCCCAGGCTTTGGCTCAATGATCTTCGTGACAAGAACCCCTTATTGGCGGACCAAATCCATGTCTTCAGTTCTTTCCTCTACAAGAAGCTCAATAACAGAAAGAAGTGCGTCAAGTCCTTGCATAGCTTGACTCCTTTTTCACAGATCATCCTTTCATATAGCCCAGAAGGTGGATATCACAGTGTTCGGAAGTGGACATCGAAAGTTGATATATTCGCCAAGAAATACATCATCGTTCCCATCAACGAGAAGTGCGTTCTCTGTTTAGGATCAAGACAGTTTCTCACTGCCACCTTTGTAGTGTCCATTGGTACCTTGCAATCATATACGAACCCGGACATACCCTAGAGCCACCCTTGCCAGTTCTGCAACAGTCTAGCACACGAACGACACGAAAGCGAAAGCAGAACGGGGAACTACAAGTTATCACGGGAGAGCTCGAAGCCGACGCATCTTCTATGGATGCTACAGGTGTGACTACACCTAGCACGGGAAACGATGGAACAGAAAGTGTTGCAATCATCACCTCTGACAAATCTTGTTCTATCACCGCCGGGTCGAAGCCCATCTCTGCGACTTCCTCCGACATTCAAATGCGAGATTCATCCCCGGATTTGGTACACCCCCCATCGGATGGTATGGACGTCGATATAGATACCTCCGAGATTGATATTGTACCGAATCCAACGTCTGATCCCTCAACGTCAGGGCCATCGTCAGGTATACCCCCCGGTCATTTCTACGGAAATGTACCCAATGGCAGAGACGTGGAGCCAGTTACTATTGAAGACACTGAAGATAGCGGTGAGGACCAAAGGCAAGAAGCCGAAGTGGATGATATGCTAGCTATAACACAATCTACCTCTGGGGATTTGCCTTCTCGGTATGTTGCTATGTTGTAAGTTATGTCCTGTAGTCTGATTATTTCGGGCAACATCCTGCCAGGGCCTTTATCCTCACTCTCGACTCTCTTGGCTCTCGACATCCTCAAGCCATCAAAGTTCTGAAGAATTACCTTAAATGGGAGGCGAAGGATAAGCACAACTTCGACGAGGTGCGCGATGCAGTGGGAAAGCAAGTTCAGGTATGTTATTATTCGACTGCAGCTAAACAACAATATCTCATGTGCACAGGTTCCCGTACAACCCAATACATGGGACTGCGGAATATACCTGCTTCATTTCGTGAAGACTTTTATGAGCGCCCCTTCGGATTTCGTGGACCGAATTCTTGCCGTGGGTGCTATTTACACTCAGTTTTTAGTTGGATCACCAACCAGATAATAGACCAAGGGTACCATGTCAAGTTTGGAGCGTAGGGAGATGTGGCAAGACCAAGAAATCCCCCATTTTCGTGACTATTTGAGCTCCCGCATCCACCAGCTCTCGGAAGACTGGAAAACTGAAAAGACCATCCGCGAGGGAGCGAATAAGCAGAAAGTGTCGGACGCGCTCGATGCCGAGACGCTCTCTTCCGAAGGTGAAGTGGATATCGTGGTGGACCTCCCTAGTGCCAAGACACCCCGAGGTCCAGGCCATAAACAGAGGCAGATCGCCATGAGGCTCCGTGGATGACGTATGATGTGAAACTACTCTCTGCCAGTGCATACTCTGCTAGTTTTCGGTTTTCTTCATTTTTCTCGTCGCACGTTTGCTGTTCACTCACAGAATATTACACGCACACCATCGCAACGGTCGCATTGCTCTTGTTCCATTCAGCGAGATCAATACCCTACAACGCCTTTAGCTATATATTGTGATACTAATTGAGTTGAAGTACTCGATATTTTAGTCTAACTTTGCCGTGTGTATTTTGGTCGATTCGGATACTAGGGCAACGAGTAGCATATATCAAATTCACATCATGGGTACTGACGGAGTGGCGTCTGGCATAGTTGTCAATGCTTCAAGTTCACAGCAACCGAGGTCACACGCATGAGGTCCTGGGAAGGCCTCAATGAGTACAATTAGTACTGTTGCCAGCATGACATATGCTTGAGTCCGACGATGAAATACAATGACTAGACATCGGCTGAACTAAATGCTGCCAGTAGATCGGACTCTGGATAGTAACAACCGCGAGTACCAGGTGATAGATCAGAAGCGTTTGATGCGACTGTTTCGTACGATGTGAATCTCGACGCAAAGCCCGTGGATCCAATGACCAACAGAGACAGAAATCGACAGGGTAAACCGTGGGCTTGAGACATCCGGGAATATAGACGGAGTAAGTTACCAAAGTTTCATTCAAGTGTGTGGTAACTACAAATCCATCCAACGTGATTGACAATGATCAAACGAGAGGACAGGACATTTGTCCAGGTAGACGATCGTTCCCAGCGCGTTAGGGAGCCGGACTAGAACCGATAAATCCCAAAATGAAAACGGAGAACTGCACGTAGCGATGTGATGTAGGAAAAAACGTAGAAGGATGGGGTTGAACGGGAGATATCAGAAATTGCGGACTTGATGTTTCTTGTGCCGCAACCCATTTGCTGGTACGACATATTTAGAAGGGACGTCGATATACGCAAATGGTGTCGGTGCTGAATCGGGTGTGTCGCGGCGTGCCACGGTAAAAGTGGGCGTGACAAGGATAGAGGAGGATGACCCAGGAACACCTGCTGTCGGTGGGCTTGGGCCAGCGGTCTCATCCGCGCTACCGCCAACGGCTGTGGGAGGTCGATTCGAGGTAGAACCGTGTGCGATATAATACCATATTCCGATACCGATACCAACGCACTGGGAGAAAATGTCAGGGGATGCAGACATCGCTCCTTCGAGAGTGCTCACGACAAATAGGGTTAAGCCAATCACCCAAACCCAACGGGACAAGCGGTTGTATCCATTCTGTGTCTTGACTAGCCAAGAACTACGGGTAGATTGAGCGATGAAAACCTGAGAAGGACGGGATTTGCATACCTGGGTTTCTTCTCTTCCTTGGCAACCATGCTGAATCTCTTCCAGAAATCTCCACGCTCTCCATCACGTCTCGGTAGCAGATTATCCTCGGAGTTACCACGTATAATTGTTTCTGAGAACTTGACGTCGGATGGTGATGGCGTCTTTGAAGGACGCACAAAAACTGGTGTGATGGGGGTCATGGGCGGTTGAAGGGGATGGGGCGTGCTCGGCACAGACGGCCTAGGAACGGCTGTCTGATAGATTGGTGGTGGCATTCGGGGAGCACCCGCATCAGCCTGCGGACGGGTGACGCGAAGCGCGTGTGGGACCTGCCCCATCTGCGGTGGCCCTGCTGCTTGGCCCGGAGGAGAGGCTGATGGTGAAGGGCTCGGTATTTCAAGGTTTGCAACAGGTGCAGGGTATCCGGGTCGAGGGGCCGCCAAGGGAACAACATGGGCGGAATGGGACGCACCGCCAGCCATATGTCCAGGGCCGACAGCTCCGGGGCCCGGTTGGGGATATCCTCTATTATACCTGAGAAAGGAGGGTAAAACATAGAGAGAGGACGATGCTCAGATTAGCATACATAGTGTAGTTCTGTGTTCAGTCCGGCTCTGCTGGTTTTCGAACGGTGCTAGGCTGGGAAGGGTATCTGAAGGGGTAGTTACGGATATTGTCTAAGTGCCGATTTGAAGCGAGTGGAAGCCTCGTCAAACGCAGGGTTTTCCGAGGCAGCGATGAGCGGAGGAACGGCTGGGGGATGGGGGGAGGGGGAGAAAATGAGAGACAGGAAACAAGAAAGACGAAACAAATAGCGGGTGGCCGACTAGTTTGAAGTGTGGGGCCGGTTACCGCACCAAAATATTCGTGTGACGACCGTTTCAAAACACTCTTCTTCGGCTAATAATAGCCCTATCTACTAGCAACTTCAGTTCTAAGGCCGACGGAGAGGCCACCGAGACCCTGGTCAGGGTATCCTCTGAAGCTGCGTTCGTCGCTAACTAACACGGGGATTGTCCCTGGATATACACTGCGGGTTTGAAGCAGAGTCTATTATTGATAACAATACTGTAGGACTCGTAGTTCCCACTTTTCTATTGTCTTCATTGCCAGAAACTCCAGTGACTGCTTAGAGACATTCTGAACAGGAAACTGAGCGGAAAGTGCCTCCGAGATCGCCAGGCTCAGGCAAAGTCATAAGTCTGAATACTTACGTAAGGAAAGGTCTATGACTTTGTTTGGTATTGTATTGCTCTGGGCGCGTCGCGTCGCGCGTGCGCCTCTCCTTGTTCACTGACGCCTGCCATGGCCAAACGCAGGAACATTGTTGACAGTGACGATGAGCCGCAATCCTCTCAAATCTTTAAGCGCGCTAGAACGGAGGATAGTGACGATGACACAGTAACATCAAAGCTGGTCAATAAAGGCAAAGGAAAGGCCACAACTGAAGATCATGACAGTGACGACGACGACGACAACAACCGCGTCGAGGAAGAGGAGGAGGAAGAAGAAGACTTTCACCGCGACGACCAACCAAACGAAGAAGAAGAGAAAAGGTTCGAGGAAGACAATGTTGAAGCCATCCGCCTCAAGCTTGAGGAGCGTCGCAACCGCGCCATCGGTGTATGTAACTTTACACCTTTGGCACCTTTGACCTAATGTCTGGAAGAGCGTCGCAGAACACGGAGTCATCGAGTCTATTGAGTTGAAGCAATTCATGTGTCATGGGCACTTGTCCTTGTCCTTCCATCCTCAGGTCAATTTTATTATCGGTAAGCCTTTCTATACCGGTTCAATGTTCTTCGATTACTGATCTCCACTTGAAGGGCACAACGGCAGTAAGTGAATCAGTCCTCGACCATCTCTAAGTATGGCAAACCTTTACTTCTGTAAGGCGGAAAGAGTGCTATTCTGTCCGCCCTCACGATTGCTCTTGGCGGTAAATCCATCTCCACAGGTCGTGGTAGCGGTCTCAAAGCGTTCATTCGTGAGGGTCAACAGTAAGCTGCACCTTTTTTTCTTATCTCACCACAGTTAGGCACGCTTGCGCAGGAAAGCGGAAGTCACTATTGTGCTCAAGAACCAAGGGGAAGAAGCTTACAAGCCTAAAGAATATGGAAAGAGCATTGTCGTCAGACGTTCTTTCACACGAGAAGGAAGCTCTTTATGGAAAATCATGAACAAGGATGGTGCCGTTGTCTCTACAAAGAGAGATGAACTCGCTGCTATTTGCGACCATATGAACATTCAGGTTGATAATCCTATGAATGTCCTGAATCAAGGTGAGGCTTGGATGGTCGAGGATGCTACCGACTATTCATTGTATTCAGATGCTGCACGACAGTTTTTAAATGCCTCTCACCCCTCCGACAAGTACAAGGTATGTATTGTTTTTGAAATATACTGACAACTTCGTTTTGACACTCGACAAGTTCTTCCTTCGTGGGACGCAACTGAGCCAACTTAGCGAAGAATACGATGTATGCTTGCACAACATCAACCAAACGAAGAGATTACTTTTCCAGAAGAAGCAGGTCCTCCCAGACCTTCGTGCGACATTCAAGGAAGTTAGCACCCGCTTCCAAGAAGCATCTAAAGCTCGTGAACAGCGATTCAGAGTTGATGAGCTCAAGAAGGAGCTGGCATGGGCACATGTAGCCGCTAAACAGGCCGCAAGTCTTGATTCCCATTCCAAATAGCATGGGGTTCTCAATCTTGTTTCAGGAGATGGAGGCCAAGTTTGAGGAGCTGGCAAAGCTCGAACACCGTTTACCAAAAATTCAGACTGAACTTCAAACAGGGGAGGTACGTTCATAATCCCCCCAATCTGATTACAGGCTAGTTAATCCCCGTCTCAGTCCCAACTTCGACTTGCTAATCAAGAAGTCGAGCGTTACGAGAATGAACACAACGAACTTGGGAATATCGACCATCTCAACGCTCAACGCAATAAACTTCAGGACGAAATGCGCGTCAATAAGAATAAGCTCAACGAGTTTAGGGCAAGTAACGCTTGATGGCCCTCATAACATCCTAATGAGATTACGGCTACATTTCAGCACGACGAAAACACAATGAATAACAGTTTGGCGGGCTTAAATGCGTCCATCAAGGAGTACGACGAGAAAATCGCAGAGGAAACTCGCCGCTTGGAAGCTCACACGCAGGCAAAGCGCGATGAGATTAATCGTCGTCTCGAAGCCGCAAAAGAAGCTGTTGCAGAAGCCGACCGTCAACAAAAGCATGTCATCGAACAGAAATGTAAGAAGTCCGCAGAGAAGGATGAAATCGAGTCGAAGGGTCGAGTCGCTGAGAACAAGAAAAAACATCTCCAAGAGCGGATTCTCGAGTTTCAGACCCTGATCAACAAATGCAAAGAGCAAGAGAAGAACAATTTGGCGCCATACGGCCACGACATCAAAGGTGTATTGCAAAGCATTAATATGGTTCGGTGGCATGGCAGTACCCCTATTGGGCCTCTCGGCCTGTACGTGAAACTCAAGGACCAGAAGTGGGCATCGTTGTTAAGGGGGCAACTTGGGGGCCTGATGACATCTTTCGCGATTACGGATACGAGGGACCGACCACAGCTGAAGAAGATCCTCGATCAGTCAAAGAAGTGCTTTTATTCATTTTCGCTACCTGTGTTTGTAATACTAAACTTTTTGTTAGCATCCACGTCAACATCATCATCTCAGAGAAAGATTTATTTGACTACAGCGGTGGTGAGCCTCGTGGAGATATCCTTACAGTCCTGCGTGCCCTTGAGGTGAGCAACCATTTAAAAAAGCATGATGATCGTGTTGACCTCTCCGTGACAGGTTTCCGACCCTTACATACTTCGAGTTCTTATCAATTCGGCCAACATTGAACGAACCGTACTTGCGGAGGATCGTAAAGTTGGTGATGGTATTCTTAAAAGCTTCCGGGGAGGCGGCGTTGCGTGGACAGCCGATCACATGCGAGTGACTAGATACCCGTACGTATACTAGTTCTTTCTTCGATATACTACTTACCATGCGTGAATTAGAGAGGGTGGCGGTTCATCTATCAACTTGCAGAGGGTGAAGGCCAATGATCCACGTAGCACGCTCTTCACCGCAAGCGATGTGGCTGCACGTCGGTAGGTAGATACTTTTCGACTTGTTCTAGTGTTGAATCTACCCTGGCAGTGATTTTGAAGAGCAGTTGCGGGCTACTGAATCAGAGTTTAAAGCTATTCAAGTCGAGATTAGCCAGCTGCATCAAGCCTACAATGAAGCCTCCCGCGACATCCAGAATCTCATTGTGAGCCTTGGTATATTGGTTTGGCAGCATGCAACGACAGTGTTGTATAGATATCAGAGAAAAAAGCCCACGAGAATTTGCGGAAAGCAAAAACATCGTACGCCGAGGTCCAAGAGGAGGCCAATGAAGAGATGCCAGCTGGAATCACTGGCCTACAGAATGCCAAAGATGTACGCACATAACCCGGTCCGCTCATTATTGCGCTGATTTCACCACTCACAGGAAGCCGAAGCTGACAAAGCTAACATATTGGATCAATATACCAATCTTGCAGCGCGGAAAGCTGTTGTTGACAAAGAACAGACCACGCTCTTGACTGAATTGAAAGGCGTCAAAGAACAGGTTCGTAACTTTGAGCAGCTTCGCGGTGAAGTCATGGTTAGTATTCCGGGTCGCTTACCCGACGAACTGGACTGATAAACTCTCCATGTAGGCGAAAATTGAAAAAGCCGTGGCGAATCGACTTCAAGTACAGAAGAATCAGAAATTCTACCAGGATAAGCTCGAGGTTGAGACGAAACAAGTCGCCGAGGCAGATGCTGTTGCGAAAACTCTTCAGACAGAGTTTACGACCTGGTCTGCGCACGCCGAGGACTATTGCGCAAGGGTTGAGAATCCTCGCAAAGTGGCTGAGGTAGAACGCCAACTCGATTCAGTGCAAGCAGCCTTGAAGGAGCGAGAGCGACGGTATGTTGCGTATATTCATAGTGAAGTATTTCATGCTGACGGGGTTCTTTAGACAAGGTGCAACCATTGAAGAGATGACTATCGAAGTGAACAAGGCAAAGGTCGATCTGGATAATGCCGAACAAGAGATCCGTAGTCTTTCCAATCTCAACCACGTAAAATCATCTTTACGCCCGTGCTCCGATGACGCTAACATGGTTCCCAGGCGTTGAAGCACTCTCTCATGGCTCGTATTAATAAGTGGCATGAGTTCCGACGTCATATCGCCCTCCGCTGCAAGCTGATATTCCAGTATCATCTCTCTGAGCGGGGTTACTATGGCAAAGTCCTGTTTGACCACTATAATCAAACTCTTCAGCTCAAGGTTCAAACTGATGATCAGACATTGACGCAAGGAAGAGACAAAGACCCTCGCTCTTTAAGTGGTGGCGAGAAGTCCTTCTCGACTATCTGCTTGCTTCTGTCGCTGTGGGATTCAATTGGGTGCCCGATTCGCTGTCTTGGTAAGGCAGGCGTGCTTTTTTGTTCTTGTTGCCTGACAGGGCCGCAGATGAATTCGATGTCTTCATGGATGCCGTCAACCGACGCATTAGCATGCGAATGATCGTATGTCGAGTACTATTTTACGCTTCACGCATCTCACTACGAAGTAGATTGAAACCGCAAACGCATCTGACAAGAAACAGTACATTTTACTCACTCCCCAAGACATGGGCAATATTCAGCCTGGTAACACCGTCAAAGTGATGAAGCTGAGAGATCCGGAACGCAACCAAGGCACCCTGCCCTTCAATTAGACAATTATCCGACCTACATTATTGTAATAAGGGCTTGTACAGTCCCGCTACTAGTATTGCGCTAGCATGTTTATTCTACTCACTTGCACATCATTCTATGACTACTCTGCTCGTGTGGCCAAATACTATGGTAGAGAATACGATATCTAACCAAGTATATAAAGTATGTATCGTATACAGATGCAATGATACATCGCTGCAAGGCCGTTAGTGTGTTGAAACTTGTCTTGCCGCTTCCAGCTTAGGGGTACTGTTAAACGACCAAATAAAGTAATTGTTTCCTCAGGTCTCCCCAGCATAAATCAAAAGTATGCTCTTGGGTACACTGTCCTCCCATTACTAAGTGCACCCTTCGGGGTTGCACACGATAAAATTGGAACGATACAGAGAAGATTAGCATGGCCCCTGCACAAGGATGACACGCTTTTCCGGAGTGGTAGACCTACGGGTCTCAATATTTATTATTGCTCTTTGCTTTCAGTTTTCCCATGTATCATTTCATTCAAGACTTAGTGAAGTATGGCTCGTGTGATTGTGCGTGACTACAAGTATGAATGGCAAGCTGATAAGGAATGATAATAAGAAACTCTAACATGATCAATAAGCAACCAGCAAGGGCATAAACTATCTGGGATCTCCGGAAGCATTGTGAGTGCCATACTCGTTGTGGCTTCCCCTTGAGGCAGGAAGTCTTTAACTCCAGGGCCTGAGCCCTCAAAACAAGCACTCTTGGGCTTCTCTAGTTAGATCAACACAGTAGCCGTAAACAGATGCAGCCTCATCATTCCGAAGGTAATCAAGAGGATAACCCTAGCAATGCAGAAAGGTATATTAGCCAGGACGTAGTCCAAGAGATAAGAGCCTCCTTAATTCTTGTCCCCCACCTCCAGATTCATGGTTATCATCAGCTTCCACAAATAGTCAGCCATTATCCAAAAAAGTACTTTTCCTTCCTACACCTATTAGCCAAGTAGCAACTAGAGAATCTCTTCATATATATCAATGAACAAAAAAAACTACAAGTTCCTCAAGAATGGATCAACCGGGTCGCTAAGAAGTGTTTTGAACGCGGCATCAATGTCCATCAAGGGATCCTGATCGTCCTCTAAATCTTCGGCGCGAGCTGAATTTACCTCCATGGCGAGGATACGCTTCTTGGCCATTTTCCAATTCAGTTCAGTCAGGGCAAGGATGCACTTGTTGGCCAGCTTCCAATTCTCTTCATGGCCTTTCCCAGCTTCAAGAGCCAGGCGGGCTTCCAAGTCTACCAAAAAGTCGCTCTTCTTCTCCTTGCACCCGGTGGCATCGACTCTCAGCCATGCGTCAAGAGGTCGACCCTGCCTGCGAAGCGTGCCGCCGTCATACCGAAGGCTGACCCATATCAGGACCCAAATGAATGACTCCGCATCGTGCGCGTATGCATGCCTTATGTAACCTTGAAGCCCCTTGTCTCCAAGAAGGCCCAACGCCATGAACGGGACCGTCCCGGTGCGTTCAGTTCCGGTAGCAGTCTCTTGGGTGGATGCCAAGTCGAAGTCGTTCAACACGCCCATGATCTTCCCCTCCTGGTCTTTACGGTACATCAGATTTGATGGGCTGATGTCTCGGTGGTAAACTTGCTTCTTCCAGAGAGCGAGGTGACCTTGATTGAACAAAGTAAATAAGCCAGCTCAACTCTAGGGACAGACAACACTCACACAGCACTGTCTCCCACCATGCATGCAGAAAGTCGGACCCAGTGAGTTCGGTGATGGGTCTCAACCTTCGAAAAATGATGATATACAGAACCCGAGCACCTTCCGTCTTGAGGCCGAGACGATCCCGAACCTTGGCAGTGGAGGTATCCTTGAATGCCTTGTACCGCAACATATCTGGCACGTGTCCCTTGACGTCGTCGTCGTCTTCGCCAATATCGTATACTCTTCCCAAGATGTCGGGTTCGCTGGCGCGTGCGACCTCCGCCCAGAACACCTTGACGACTAGATCATCCTCGTCGGAGAGACTCCTGCACCTGACAGAGAATAGGTTCATAGCTCTGCCGTTCAATCCATAGTGCGACACCCGTTCCTTGTCCGACAGCTCAAGGATGACCCCGATCTTTTCGTCCTTCTCATCGGAGAGGATCGTCTTGTGGGATTCTGGTCGAGGCCCAAACCTCGGGTCTATATCAGGATTCAAGCCCCAGTCTTGTTCTCGGAAGCGTTGCATTGCGAGAAGGAGGACCAGGAAACGCGGCAGGTCCTGGATGAAATTGAATCCGGAGCATTGAATGGTACCCTGTCGGTCATACCGCCAAAAGTAGAGGATGTCACCTATCATGCCGGATAGGTGAACGAGCTATCAAGGAGGTAACAATACGCACCAACAACGATGAGACCAATCGCGTGTAGGCGAGTAGTGTGAGCGGTAAACATTTCTGCAGCGTAGTAGCCTGCCTGGACGATGGCAGGGTGCTCCTTTTGATGCGTAGGCTTCGCGCGTTTGGACTGAGATCCGGAGGGTTCGAGATGATCTGAATTCCTCTTACGAGCGCTTGAATCGGAATTGATAGTTGCGATCGTCTTGTATTGACGAGAAGACCGTCGCACTGTATAATATTTCAATGTCATTATGAAGTCAGTGTGCCGAAGAAGTATTTACCGGGCTCCGAAGGAGGGGGTCGAGGATTGACCCCAGAGGCCACAAGTGCCTCTGGGAGCGCATCCATGTCTGTCTCGCCCAGAATATCCAATGTGAGATATTTATCTTGGGGAGGGGTATATTTCTGCGAACAGTACCGCTCCGGAGGAGGATCCATTTTCTTCTTTGTTTTCTTGAATTCCACGAAAGTGCGAACATCACGCCACTCGAATCCGTTCTTTGGAGGTTCCTGAGCCAGTTTAAGGAAGCGTTCCTTTTGCGTATAAATATCTGCCGGCAAGCCTTCTCCATCATGAACATCTTTTTCGGATACGACAACGACATCTGGCTTGCAATGAGAAGCGTGGTCTTGATGTTTTTGAATTATCACCATCGGGTCATTGACGTTGAAGCAGACAGTAGGACCTTCGGCCGATCGCATGTCTTCAATCTCGATCCCCTCGAGGAACAGGAGCGCAGTGTTGGCTGCTCGCACGAACACAGGGTATAATTCCCTCTCGGTCTGTATTTTAGAGCTACACGAACCAATCAGTGTTTGCCATGAAATCATGCACCCAAATCATACTATGTTCTGAGAGCCTCCTTGACTTCGTGCGACTTTCCCTTCATGCCGTCGACTAGGGCCTTGTCCTCACCATTGCAGATAGGAAGGACGTTGTCCAAACATCGCTCGAACAAACGCGTTTTGTAAGCGTCGTCGACTGATGATCGCGACTTGTTGGAGCAATCCACGAGGATATCCTGTAGCATTTCGTCAATGCCACACTCCTGGAATTTTTCGACATCTCGCGTGATCCAGGGGCGAATGTCGGACACTTTGCAAGCACATGTTGAGACGAGACAGAGCAAGGAACGACGCACTCACTGTACGTCAACAGTATTTATGTGCTCGCTTATTGTGGCTGAACCCTTTGCTTGTGGGGTGTTTTGCAAAGCAGAGTGAGGATTGCTGGGTTGTGGTCGCTTTGGCGAGGTGATTGGATCCTGGGCCATACTTCAGCTGGTGAAATCAACTGAGTCAGGAGATGCTATCGAAGAGGCCTTCTACACGCGTGTACGAGGACAAGTGGGTCCAGAGGCCCCTTGTGCGATTATCTAGTGTTCACTTGTTTCAGGCTCCGACTTTGGTCCGTATTGTAGAGGACCACCGTCCATGTGACGACGCGACAAGACGCGATAACGTGACCATATGCATATGAGGTAAACTATGGTGCGATGTACTTGTACTAGTGCTTATGTAAGCGAAAATGCGTAGGTAATCAAGTAATTCCAATGTTGGATGCATTCCCAGGTGAATGTTGCAGGTGATTGGGTATTATTGTATGGGCAATGTGTGTGATTGAGTGCATAAGATGAATATGTATGAGGTAGGTGGTCAAAGTTTTTGTAGATATAAAACAATCTATGGTCAATACATAAGGTGAGAGTAGGTCAAGCCATTATCATTACTGAGTGCTATCAAGTTTAGTCCAAGTAATGTGCACATTTGCTGATGAATGGACCAACTTATTGAGTTGTTGATTAGTGACTAGTAGCATCTGTCCAGGAGCATTATGATGGTTTGATCACTGATACA
>JBBPTY010000236.1:12995-23756 GCA_038094335.1 Tylopilus aff. striatulus | reverse complement strand
GTTGTTGATAAACTAGAGCAGGCATCAGACTATGGGTGTGCTCTTGAAAGATTAAATTCATGTGACAAGTCCATTGTGCAGAAGCTAACAGATCTTGCTGTGGGCAATGCTGCACCTCTGCAGAAACGCCAGCGCAACGGCAGGTTTTAATAACCTTCAACAAAATGAAATACTAATTTTGTCTAATAGGTTCTAGTGGATTGGACTTAGCATATGCTAAATCACGAAAGCGAGCACCACCAGTTAAGCCTCTCAAAAAGCAAAATGCCACACTTGAACAACAAATCAAAATTCTCGACTGGCATCATGCCAATGAAGAAAATCAGTCCATTACCGCACGTCACTGGGACAAGATCTATCCAGCCCTATATCTTACACAGCCAAAGATTTCAGATTGGTTAAAATGAGAGAAAGCATGACGGGTAGAGTATGAACGCAGCACAGGATTATCTCATTCACTCAAGCGAGTCCGTCAGACTCAGCATCCGGAGGTTACAGAGATGTTGGATCTCTGGGTTGTGAAAGTGATGGCTGATGGGCTCCTGATTACAGGCAAAGTGCTTCGTCAAAAATGGAGGCTGTTTGCCAATCTAGCAGGCATACCAGAGAATGAGCAGCTTCACTTGAGTGAAGGCTGGCTTAGTTGCTATAAGACACAGACTGGCTTGAAACAAATGAAGCGGCATGGTGAAGCTGCATCTGTGGCACTGGAAACTGCCAAAAAGGAGCGCTTACGCATTCAAGAGTTAATTGGAACAGAGGACTATGAACTACAAGATATCTTCAATGCCGATGAGGGCCCTCTATTTTATGAGTTTGTATTCTCAGTTTTAAATGGTCTTTAATGTCTTGAGCTCAAAAATTAAATAGGATGCCCCCTGACCGAGGACTTTGCATCAAACAATGCTCTGGTGTCAAGGCAAAAAAGACCTGACTAACATATCTATTCACCACAAATGTGGATGGTTCACGAAAATTACCCCCTCTCATTATCGGAAAGGCATGCAAGCCTCGTGCCTTCAACAACAGAACAGGTGCTCAGCTTGGCTTCAACTACCGACACAATGCAAAGGCATGGATGACAGCGTCAATTTATCAAAAATGGCTTTCCAATTGGGACATGGAGCTTAGACAGAAGGGACGAAAGGTCCTGCTTTTGCAGGACAATTTCTCTGGTCATGTTGTCCCCGATAACCTTACAAACATTCGTGTTGAAAGCTTTCGGCCAAATCTGACTTCACATGTTCAGCCGAACAATCAAGGCATTATTCGTTGCTTTAAGGCACACTATTGTGCCAAGTTTATTCAGCGCACTATCGATCTCTACGAATCGGGAACTACTCCTTCACATATCTATGACATCAACCAGCTTGATGCAATGCGTCTCGCTGACCAAGCGTGGAATGAAGTGGATACCAGCGTAATACGGAACTGCTGGCGCAAATCTGGCATCTTACCAGATTGCAAGCTGGACAAGTTAGCCTGCACACAACCCTCCCTTCCTATTTCAGCCCTCGTCCATGGCTTGGATGCCTCTAGCACCACACCCAGCCCCTGCGACACAACCCCAGTCAACCCTCTCATTGAAGTGGAGAAACTTGTCAAGCATGCCTTGGATGGTTTGCAGTCAACTGGTGTACTTCACTCCTCGAACCGAATGAGCCTTGTGGAGCTTCTGAATCCTGCTGTCGAAGCCTGTCATGTCAGTGATGCAACAGACAAGGACATTTACGATGCAGTCATGGATGCAAGGAATGCGCGCGAGATGGCAACTGGAGGAATCAGTGATGAGGCAGATGCCAGTGATGTGGAGCCCTTACCCACACGAAAGGAGGCTCTCCAAGCAGTAATGTTGCTGCAGAGATACACAGCAGCTCTTGATAAGCCGTATGCTCGTAAAGTAGAGGTGGTATTGGGATCGTTCGGGAGGGAGACTCGCGCGGAGGCTGTGAAGAGCATGCAAGTGACGAAATTAACTAATTATTTTTGTCGTAAAGATAACTAGACACATAGACTAATTTGTCCGCTATACTACCCAGCCTCCCACTGAACCCATACTCCCTGATAACCCATACTTTATGGAGCAGACCGAGGGGTATGGGTTACAAGGGAGTCAACTGTAATTCAGGCGTGAACTGAGTGTTACGTGAGGCTGGAAATGTTGTGGGGCCAACGGATCGAGATACCCACCGTCCCTTGCCCCAAGGGCTGTACGGTTGTTTGATTTTTTGAATATGTTGCTGTAATGATAAAGTGACTATGCTGTTAGGCTTAGCCAAAAACGTGTGGCTGGGCAAAGTGGCTACTTGACTAGCACTAACTTGTTCCAACGTGCACTCTCTTGTCCTTGACCATGATGGAGTCCACGAACACTGTATGCACGAGCACGTCCACACTGCGGACGCTCTATCCACGACAAGAATCTCACTCAGCTGGTGCTGTCAATGTATCCAGTGTCTCACAGCCATCGTCTCCTCGGTCGAGCGCGCTTCCCTCTCCTCCAGACAGCCCATCTGAGTCGATATCTTCCCTTCCATCTGTCGGGTCCTCTTTCTTTTTCTCCTCTGCAGCTGCAAGCCCACCACATTCACACCCTCAGTCCGAACATGGCAGGGAATCCACACAGGGGCTCATCATTCCCTCTCTCATCCTCCCAGAAGCGCTGCCACGACCGACGCAATATGGAAAGACGCTAGGAGATATCCGTCTACTCGTGATAGGTGATGCTGCTGAAGATCCTACTCTGGTCTCCAGCTTGTTGTTGGATGACAACGAGGACGTGGTGGATACCGGGGAATGGGTACCAGCTGGCGACGGCCTCGTCCTCCAAGCCTCCACGGATTGGATTGAACACAAGGACGCACATGGGCTCGAGAAATTTGAACCGTCGAGGAACGTCGAACTTGTTTGCCGTCGCAACTTTCAGGGTGATGTACGTCTACAACTTCCCATATTCAATTCATTCTCAAGGACGGCTGGATCCCAGCCTTCATCCATACTGCCAGCCATCCACTCGCCATTCCAATCTCTACTGGAAATAGTCGACCAACGTTGTCAGCCATCTATTGCCCTGGCCAACTTGATTGCATCACCATGGAGCCCGCTGTACACCGCCCTTATTGTCCTGACGGATTTAGGTGCGCATAGTAATCATCTCCGCTATACGCAGAGGCCAACCTATTCATTCATATTAACAGGCCCATCTAGCACAGAAGACAGCCTTATTGACACACTTGCACCTCATATTCCCGTCATCGTGCTCCGCCATGGCTTGGATCAAACCAGATTCCCTTCACGCCCCCACATGTCTTCCTTCAGGCCGTCTTCATCTTCTGCGCTCCGCAGTGGCTTATTCCGATCGCCGGAGACCCTCTCAACTCTGCGTTACGAAGCAACGGAACGATTCCTGCGTTGGCGAGAAGTCGAGCGCGCAGCAGAAAACATTGCTGCAATTCATCGCGAGATGGTGCACTATGTCGCTGAGAAGCCCCAGGATTGGGACAAGGCTAGGTGGGAGGCTGAGTGGGAACTGCAACTGTCGCAAGATGTCGCTACACGCACCAGAGAATACACCACTACCACTCGCCCGGACTCGATCGGCTCGCCCTCGCCTTGTGTCGATCCCTTACATCTATCCACCTTACTGTCGTTGTCTCTTTCTCTCCTTGAGCCACTCAAAGACCGGTTGCGAAAGAGTATGTCAAGCATGCTTGCGAAGCTGTCATACGGGGAGGTACAAGTTGCATTGATTGGTAGTTTTTGCATCGGGATTGGGATTGGTCTCATGGTTCGTTAGCTTTCATTCTTGTAGCGTCGATTTCTTCTGGACAGACTGTATCGTATTATAATGTTAGTGTTGTGGGCAGGACTGTTTCGAGGCGATGTCTGTTGGCGAGACGATGGACAATAGTTTTTGACTACTATAGTCTAATAGTGCGAAAACTTGATACCAAGTTCAGACGATATCAAAGTCTGAATATACTCAGGCTAGCCCAGCCATCAAATCCACCCAGAACGGAAATCTCCGACGTATCTCATTGGTTGCGTACCATTGTCGACAATGTCCAGCTCCTCCCGACTATAAACCTAGCCTTTGAGGACTTCATTTTCATCAGCCTCCAACACCCGATCAATCAACATCCCAGAATCACTGATTGCGCCCGCGTCCCATTGCTCATGCTCGGGTGTATCAAATACGCCACTCAACTCGTCAAAAGACTGTCTCCGGGTCAGCAAGGTAATCTGTAGAATCCGAATCATCTGATTCGGACTGCGCAGTAAGGGGTGGAATCCACGTGGAGGTCTTCCTCAAGCCGACAGCGACGTTAGGATCAATCCTAGGTTGTAACCGAGTATGCATGTCGGCGTGCTTTCGGTGGGTGGGGTTTCCAGCTGCACGGTCCATTTTGTACAAGTGATATGCGTAGCTCAACCATGGCTTGCTCAGTGCTTCGAAGGCATCTACAGTGGGGTTGCACCACTCCACCAATTATGTTCCACCAAAGCCCGAGAAGTACCGTTCCACGTCGACAACATATGGGACGGCGTGAAGAATGAATAACCATCGCATTGACTGGACATTGTTTCGCCGTGGCGGAGCGCTATTCCTACCAATCGAGGGCGTCTGCTTGGGCACCCGCGAATACTCCAGTACATGTTTGGTACTCCCTGAGGTCATGGACAAGAGGTTTCACCCTACTGCCACTGCTTTGCAATGGTAAGGGCAGTCTTAGGCATAAAGTCGAAGTTACGGTCATCTATGACTTAGGAAGTTGCCAGCTTGCGATACATCGGATGAAGATACAAATCGAACGAGTGGTAATCGGTGTTCATTGCATGCGTCCAAGATCCAGCGTGGTCACCAACATCAAGGGTAATCTACGACATCTTTCTTGCAGCTCGGACGAAGTCGAGCGTGCAAGAAGCAGGGGAAGCACGACGGGTCTTGCTGTCAACCCTCTCGAATTGCTTGAAATGGTGGGTGAAGAGTTTCACTGCAGCCTGTCTACCAGTAAGCAGAAGTCTTGCCTGCTATGTGTACAATAGTTATAAGCTATGTTATTGCTTCAACCACCATGGTGGCGAGCTTTTTTGCTGCTCCGATGTGCCCGTACCCCCGACATTCTGCCAAGTTCCGCCCCGCTCGAGCAACCGTTAGCAATGGCGGCCTTCTGCCAACAACACCATGATGTGTATTGTACGCTATTTTCCTTTTGATGGGCTCTCGGTTGGTTGGAAGGATAGAAATGCCATCACAGTGTGATCGACATTTGCATCTCGGATTTGCTCTATGCATTGCACGCTTGTTTGTTGACGGTTATTGATCGGTCCCCTTTCGAAACTAACATGAGCAAACATGTCAATGACCAATGGGTTCAAGGGAGTCGCGAGCGGACCATCCTCTTGGTCCTACTGCGCGACTGCGAATGTTGCGCTTGCCGGTCCAAGCGTACGTCCGACACCTCTCGCGTCTGATTCCCTGCGTAATGAACCAGCGCTCGATGATGGCAAGAATATCCTGCAAGTCAGAAGAATGCGTTCAGGCCCAGGTCTCCGATCCATCTTGAATCCAATCACTCACGGTTATGACCGTACGCGAGTGCGGAGAAATGGCCCAGAGGTACTCTCCCGTTTTTCTGTCCACAGCTGTGATGTCATCCCTGAATTGCATCAGGGGGGGAAGGTTGCGGTTCTTGCATAGCTTGTCGTTGGCATGGACCAGCAACGCGTGCATAGCGCACAATCGATCGTAACGCTTCTCTCCTTGGAAAAGAATGGAAAGGCAGAGGTGGACATCCTTCGCAGTGGTTATTTTTTTACCGAAGAAGCTGCCGATCACGCTGGCAATGCTTATGCTGTGGGGTATGGGTAGCGCGGTGTTCGACAGAGCAGACGGTGCCTTCCTCCATTCTCCGTCCTGCACATCATCCCAGGTCATTGATAAAATTTCAACTGCGAACATATATCGAGCATGAACTTACCAACAATCCCCAGTACTTTTTGAACGCTGCCAGCGCCGAGATGCGGACGGCGTCCTGCAGGACTTGTCCTTCAGTGTACGATGTCTTTTTCACTTTCATGACAACAGCGCACCCGACCTCGGCTGCGAGGAGAGCGTTTTCCGCTGAATTAACAGCAAAGGCGATCAGTGAGTCGGCGCAAGTATCCGCGCCGCGGTCACGATATTCCTCCAGCCATTTGTGGACCACGTTGTGGAATGCTCGAGGCTTCGGCGACGTGCCATCACACGACGACAGACTATCCTGATCGGAGGAGAGAGAGCTGTTTTCCGTCGACGGGGATAGATCCTCTTCGTTCTCTTTGTGGATGTGCTGATCCACAGGCTGATCAGGATAACTGGGTCGTAACTTCGCGTCGTCTTCACTGGCGACGGAGCCTTCTAGCGTGTGTGGCGCTTCTGTGCCAGGCAATGTTGAGGACGCGGCATCGACGACCACCCAATCGTCTGCAGGGGGAATATCGTCTGAAGACAGATCGCTGAGTGTAGGCGCGTCCGGATCGAACGCGGGTATCGTTGGACTGGGTTGGGAGGCTTGCAGGAAAACCATTCCAGCCTTAATGGACGGTGCTGAATCATTCACGATGACGTTTGGCAAGGCAGCCCAGGCAACGGCCATCTCGACCGTTGGTAAAGGTAAGATGTTTGTGTTGGTTAGGAAGCACCCTCTGACCCGCTGAACTTTATTCAACAGCTCGTCGGTAAGGACGGGTGGTATGTGACTCTTCTTGATGTGTCGCTCGATACCAGTTTGCTTTGGAAAGAGCAATAGCATTGTGAGCGAGGTAAGGGGTGGGGGCGTGAAGGGTGAGAGAGGGTGTGGCTTCCTGGTGGGGAGCTCGGGGGATTTTTATATGTTGTGGACTTGTGGAATCAATAGTGGACCCGCTTTGACACAAGGTCCACACCGCGTAACAGGGAAACTTCATTCACCGCCCAATACTCCGTGGCACATACGTGAATGAAAACTCACCTCAGGATCGTTCGCGTGATGTGTCGATGATCTGCGAATTTATTATCCAAGGAGGACTGCTATGAACATCGGTGGTATGTTGTTCAAACTCGGCCGCATTCCTTACACAGCTGAAGCGGGGGCTTTTCTTACGGATGGATGGATGTTCGCAAAGTCAAGATTCAACTGTATATTTATTCATTGAGATCACCTTCGGCGACCTCATAGACCTGGCCGCCGACTCGGACACAACAGACCTCGACTCCGCTTTCGCGGTGGCGTGCGAAGCCACTCTAACTCTACCCATCAAGGACAAAGCACTCTGAACCAAAGCCCAAGTCACGCGCACTTGGCTATCGTGACAGGCGAAAGAAAAAGAGAGAGACTAGACGTTGCCACTGAAAAATCTCCACCCTGTTCCCAAACAAAATACGGGGATTTGATTGAAGGGGGCACTGACGTTTATGGTCTGACCGCCTTGACCGTGGTCCACGTCGGTCCACCTGTGGCGTACCAAAGCCTCCGAGTGGCTGTGGAACTACCAGTGTGTCCAAGTCATGCCCTGCATCACTGCAGGGAGTTGAGGGAGGTAGACCCCCTTCCAGGTGGAGCCCTGTATACTGATTGACAAAATGAGCAACCAAGGACATAGAAAAAGTCAACCAAACCGTCCAGAGCGTGCCAAGTGCCTTGAACCGGCACCCAGGATGAACTGATGAACCAAAAGAGGACAATTAACACCGATGGCTTGGGGCGACAAAGGGGTCCGAAAGTAAGAAATCGTAATACAGTAGAACTTCTCATAATGCATAATGTCGGGCGGTACCCAATCCCCATGCATTATGACAATTATGCAATATGTACGTTGTGAATGGCTGCTGCCACCCAAGTCGGGCGGTGACCAACCCCATGCATTATGAGAAGTTCTACTGTAAAGCGGACGCATGACACTCCGTCTGGTTGCCTGAAGGATCCCGAATAGAGTCTTCGAATAAGGAACGAGCTGGTAGCGGAATGAAGATATCCTAGAGGTCATCCCAGGGTGTGTGATCGCGTCACATGTTGCTATTTTAGCTAATTACCTGCTTGATGGTCTCAAAGTTCTGCTGGCCATATGCCCGAGGCTCGTTCGGACAGTCATTAGCAGAGTATTGAGGGCGATGTAATGTTGCAGATACGCGAACCGAATGACATCAATAGAGTGCGCTTCGTGCAGAATATATTCAACCATCCTATGCGCGCGCACCTGTTAGTTACAGTCAAATAGACGGCTGCCAATGCTAGGAGTGAACTCACGTATGGGAGATTGAAGGTCCCGCATAGGAACGTCCCAATCATCAACACTCGTGGCGTCGGGTCACGACTGAGCTTACCGTCTGCTTGGTCGATCCAGAAGTTATGGATTCCATTCGAAAAGAAAATTTTGTTGAGCTGCATCCCTGCGGCGACCGTCGTCAGAAACAACTCCGATCCCAGGACAGCGCGTTGTGACATACATAAGAACTCGCACCAGGATTGGTGGGGCCGTACATCGGGTGTACACACCTGCGAACGAGTCGCCTATGCCGGTACCGTCCCTAGTCGTCCGACGCGAGGAAGCCCTGCTCTTGCAACGCGTTGTCGGGGAGATCCCCGACGCTCGGCCACAAGGACACCATCACCTCTGCCCCCGGCGTGAGGTCTTTCACCGTTTGTGCCATTGATACGGGGCAGACCAATATTCACAGTCGAAAGACCTGGTCACATAAAGCAGAGTGCAGAGCAGACACGAATATCCAGGACCTATCCGTCACTTGATACTCCTTGTTAAAGAAATCTACATAGAAATTGGGATTGGGTGAAGAGTTTGCCACAGATCGCTTTTTCAACGACAAACTGACTTGTTTGTTATGGAAACGTTGCGCTAAATCCATGATTTACGTTTGATCCCAATATCGTAGTTTCGACTCCTGGTACCGAAGGGCAAAATCGGGTGGCGTGGGTTGATGGCCTTGAAATTATTCCTGTATGCACGTGTGTTCGGAGTTGCATGCGGATGATACTCACCTGTGACTGCGGTGTGTTGCTGCTGAAGCATGCTATAGTCACCGGGCTCGGCAGTCGTTCAAGATGGTGGTTTGGTAGGTAGCAAACCACGAACATATAATAATCGATCACCATAGCCTCACTAGAGATGAACAGTGCACGGATAGAACTGAACTCTGTTAGTAATGTAAGACCCCCTTGCAAGATACCCTCAGGGGTTCACACCCGTACCGGTTCGATCTCAGCTAGGCATATTAAAGAACTGCAAGTAACCCTGCGAAACGGTACGATTGGGTCAAAACGATTACCCCATCTTAAAGCGACACAAACCTCGTTTAACATGTAGGCAGGAGGAGACACAAAAGTTGAAATCGATGGGGTCAATAACCTGTCTCGTCTTGTTTACTGAATTGACCTCGCAACAGGCCTATCATCTAACTCCATAGAACTGCTCAGTAGGATCGGAAGGAGAACTCGGCCATGAAACTCGAAGTGTTGGATTCCTCGACATAGTATCGGGAATAACGGGTATTTGTCGTCTGTGAACCCTTGCGTCAAGAACGACCGGGAGCAGTTCGTTTCTACGCGGTGAAAAGAGATTACGCCGGTGACGATTTGGGCGACAATGTTACCATTTTGTGGGGTACCGTTGCCCTAGAAGGAGACGAATTGGTCGTATACCAGTCCTTGGTTTTCTCCCGGGCCCTCAAGAGGAGGACCTAGAAGAGCTGATAACTCATCTCCATTTGGATCTCGCGTGAGGCTGGCTCGAATGCGTAGACCATTGTTACCATAAGGCCGAGTCATAATTAGATGGTTCATTAAGAAAATATAAACCTACTTGGATGAAGACGTGCTCAAACCCATTCTGGAGTTTAATTCCGGTCGCGTTCGGCTGGGTGGAATTAGCCGTTGCAAGCACAAACGGAAAGAAGGCGAGAAAGATAGCAAAACCTAGCAACGAGGGAAGTTGGAGTCGGGTCCAAAAGTCAACGTCATCTCAGCACACTTATAAGCTCACCCGCGGACTGTTGGAGTATGTTATATAGCATACGGGGCAAGTGTTCCTATCCAGTCAAACCTAGCCACGCGTAGAAGCATCCTCGAACACCTGAACCGGAGTTATCACGAAAAAGATCGATTATGTTAGATATCGGGGGGCCTGACACATATAGAAACTCGGGGATGTCTACCCTTGAAACGCAACCCCTTTCTTCGTTGTCTCTGCCAGGCCACCTCCCGCAAATCCTGTACCTATCAGAAGGACCCGTTAACGGAAGGCGCAACAAAACGCCACAGTTCGTCAACCAAATACACACACACCTTCTCTCTTAAGCTCCACGATATCGAGGTCCGCCAACTTCCGGTCACAAACGATGCACTGGCAAGCGGGTCGCACGAGCGAATCGGTACAAACTTTGCACACGACGTGGGAACAAGGCCGCATTACTAGAGGATGTCTGTGAATCGGGATGAGCCTCGAGGCAGACCTTGGATACGCACAGAACAGAATTTTATTATTAGAAAGATTTGTTTTACACGAGGGGCATATTGGATTTTTTGGTTCCACTGGCTTCTTGGTATCGTTAGTGGCAGGGGTCGAGTTTGCGGATTGTGTACTCGAAGCAGCCGGGAAGGAAAATCGAACAGGGATAAACGACTTCAAGCTGCAGAGACGTGATAAGAGAGAGCTCGCGCATGCTCGACAGCGACACGTACTTGACTGCATGAGGTGGTTCGCCACCTCGACACATCGTCTGAATCT
>JBBPTY010000236.1:0-12985 GCA_038094335.1 Tylopilus aff. striatulus | reverse complement strand
GGAATCTTGACATCTTTCAATGAAGATGGTGGACCGTTGGACGTATAGGTGGGTGTCAGCGATGGTAACCAGAAATCAGGCAGTTTACTCCGTAGTGCCTCTGCTTGTTCCCGCTCTATCAGCCTAAGCGCTGCTTCCTCCGCCTCCCGAGCGAGCATTTCAACGGTCGAGCTATCAAAGTCCAGTTTCCGCTTTCCTGCGCGAGCTACTGTTGGACAGTTGCTGTAAGGCTGAGATACGGTCAGAACACCAGACCACGCACTTTCTTTGGAGGGCTCGGCGCCAGACGTGGAGACAATAGCGGGTGAGTCAGCGGAGAGGCCGAGTTGACCTTTTTCGAAATCTCGGAGGACGCGCTCCCTCGCTGCTGCTAACGTGCGCTGTTTCTCTTCTTCAGCCTCTCTCCTCAGTTGTTCGAGTCGCTCTTTCTGTCTCTTGATATCTTTCTTCTGGTTCACTGTATGTGCCTCTCGGTCAAGTTTCACTGACGGAGCGCACGACATGCATACATAGATCAGAGTAAGCACACTCCTTGCAGAATAGGTGGCCGTGATTGCAAGTGATTGGATCTCGGGCTCGTTGTAAACACAGAGCGCAGGCATCAAAGTTTCGCATGGATTCATTTCCTAAGCGTTGCTAGAATATTTCGGTTCACAAGATCGCTGGGAATGCATGGAAAACGTACACGTTTCGTGCCATACTCTGTCTTTTGTTTTTCTGCATAGGAGAAAACGGAAGAGGCGGTATTGTTCTTGCTATGTTTCGTCATGGCCACCGGTCATCTGTACAACGAGAGCACAGCCACACATGTCAAACTTTAGCTACTACTCATTAGGCTACGATCAACTAGAAATCACATCTCCGAGCTGCGTCTTTGGAATGGCCCCGACGAACGCCTTCCTCGACAGCCTTGCATGTGTTGCCTGCTCAAACGCGTAGGCAAAGCCAATTAATTGATACTCGCTGTACGCTGTTCCCATGAAACATAGGCCGAAGGGCATCCCTGGGGCTGTGTTATACAACGGTGTGGGCGGGTTCGGTGTTGGCTGAGTGGAATCTGGAAGGAACCCGAGAGGGACTGGATGCTCTGTGAGCAACTTGACCTTGTCACCTAATCGAATACGCACCAGACACGAGCGGATACCCTGCAATTGCCGCGACTTTGGTCGCGTAGCCTGGATTTGGAAATGGTCTCAATGACATGCCACTGGAGGAGACATGAGACTCACTGTTGCTTGATGGTAGTACGATTGCATCAAGCTTGAACTTCTTGAGCGTGGCATCGATACCATCTTCCCTGCCGAGCTGATGATCCTTCTTGACGGCTTCGTGGTAATTTTCGTCCACCACGCTTGCCTCGGACTTATAGAACCTTAGGCAGGACAAAAGGACGGATGTAAACAACCAGTCGAGCAAAAGCTCGCCGACTTACTGGGATTGGTCCGTGTAATAAGGAGCCAAAAGTTCCTTTTCCTTGTGCTCGTTATTAAATCGGATGAGATCCGCAAGGTTATTGATATTTTCCGGACGTTTACGGAGTCCTTCGATGTATTTGTTGACTCCAACTTTAAACTCTACAGTGAGCACCAAGCTTTCGTAGTCAGACGCTTTGAGTGCCTCGGTGCTAGGTAATTCAGCGGGATCCACAATATCCGCCCCGAGGGAGCGGAGAACATGCAGAGCTTTGTCAAACTCTCCTTTCATAGGACTATCATCGTTGATCAGCTTCCGTGGTACACCGAGTCTTTTTCCCCTGAGAGCATCTTTATTCAAAGCTTTCGTGTAATCTGGGACCTCGGGTTGTCCTTTGGTTGCCTCGTCTTTGTCGTCTTTTCCAGCAATAATGCCGAGTAATAGCGCCGCGTCTGCGACGGAACGGCACATGGGTCCGACTGTGTCCTGAGTAGATGATATTGGTATAACTATGTGATCCACAATCAGCGAGAGCCATGATTACATTGGTTGCATTCAATTTTACCTTTTGTACGAGAGACAAGCCCGACGGTAGGCTTAATCCCAACAATGTTGTTATTACTGCTAGGAGAAATGATCGAGCCATCTGTTTCTGACCCAAGGGAAGCCGCGGCGAGCCCGACGGCCATTGCAACACCACTGCCTGAACTCGAGCCAGAGGGATCCCCATTTGGATAGTATGGTGACAGGGTCTGCCCGCCTCGACCAGAGAACCCGTTGGGAACCTTCCCTCGGAAATTGGCCCATTCGGACATGTTGGCTTTGCCAATAAATATGGCACCAGCCCCTCGTAATTTGGCTGCTACAGGCGCATCGCCGGCGACCTCTGATCCCAATAGGGCGTATGACCCTGGACAAGATTGAGAAGCAGACAAACCCGGTTGATGAATGCATACCGGCAGTTGTATTCATGCCTGTTCAAGCAAAATCTTAGACGTGGTCCGATGGCACCCATATGGAATGAATTCTCACCCTCTTCGTGCAGTGTAGCAATGTTGTCTTTGAGAAGCAGGGGGATACCGTGTAGTGGCCCGCGGATACCTTTGAGCTCGCGTTCAACATCTAGTGCGGCAGCCTGTACCACAGCCTGCGGGTTTGTCTCTATGACTGCGTGCAAGACTGCCCCCTTCAAATTGACTTCCTCAATCCGTGCAAAGTACGCCTAGAGTGCGCATGTTGACACGAGCACGCAGATATAGTTGCACAGCACCAACCTCGACCAGATTTACGCTCGTAAACCGACACTTGTCGAGACCCTGCTGAAGCTCCGTGATATTCGCCTCATATAGGTCGGGGAATTCAGCGGGGTCAGAGACTTTGTGAGTAGACATGTCGCTGGGCAACTTGGGATTGAGGAGTGGCCGCTAGAAACCGAATGCCATGGAAGATAACGGATGATATACGATATCTCACTGGGCTCCGGTCCCAAGGTGCGTGGGACGACACAGTCGGGCCTGTTCCAGATTAAACCGAGGGAGATAAGGGAAATGAACTACTTGCCTCCGTTATTTTGGTCCGAGTCCGCATTGGCGGTTGTGGTCGAGGTTCAACGTACGTGATGGTCACGATGGGGTTCGGACTTGGTCCTTACACCACAACTTCAGCCTGACAAACTTTATTTTGTTGTTGCCGTCAGAATCAGGATCATTTTGGCAAAGGCTATTTTTGCTGTTCTCAACTCTCATTTTCGCTCTCCGAGTCACGGGCTATCTTAGATGTGATGCCCACCCAACTACACTGACGAAAGTGTTAGCTGATTGTACTGGGGCCCTGTATGGTGGACTTGGTCCGCGAAGAAAAAGGCCTTACAGAACATGAACACGCTGCTAACAGCAAGTTTAACCATTCCTGGTGCGAGCGACTGAGGACTTCCTATCGAAGTTATATATCTCAACATCATGTCCTATGCCCCTACACAACTCCGGTGGCTTCGTCGGGTGAGTGCCTTGCCTATTCTTGTGCCATTTACGCTCACCGGCTATCGGTGTTCGTAGCCCTACTCCTTCCGGGCATACATGAGGCGCAATGTTTCTGAAAGCAGTCACTCAAAAGTCTGCTGACCTGAAAGATGGGCGCATCGTGATCTCGGATTAGATAACGATGGGGTACGAATGCCAGCTGCCCGATGTGCACGTTCCTTCAGGGTAGCCCGTCCTCTCTCGCGTTTTCCGCACTTCGGCCTCGTTCGCCTACATGCCCGTCAGACCCGGTCAAGGGTAAAGACAATCCGCCCGGTCAAGTCCGTGGTAATCGTAGAACCCTTTGACGCGAGAACTACAAAGTCGCGCAGCATCGGAAACATTAGATCACCGCCTCTCATTCTCCACTCGGTCTTGACCCTTGCCTGCCACCATGACCAGCAATGGAGGCTCAGCCCTAACAGTCAATCTTAGCGACAGCTGGGGATCCACACTCGCTGCGGTCTTCGTGTCACTAGTGTTTTATGGTGTGAGCATATTGCAGACGTGTGTAATACTTGCATTTTATGGTGCCACTCGTGATCGTTTTTTTTTTCACACAGGTTCCTTTACTACGAACGGTTAGATCAAGCATGTCTTACGCTCTTTCATGACGTACTCATGTAAATCAGCTACACGGAAGACGCTGCCATTCTGAAGTTTTTGGCAAGTTTTCATTTTTCTTCTCTGGTGAACGCACCCTCCTCATGTCCTTAGGTGGCTTGGATATTCGTCTTGGACACCCTCCACACAGTGCTCATATCCATAGGCGGTGAGCTTCTCGGCATGCTGGACAGACGATGCGCTGACGCTTATGCCAGTGTGGCAGTACTTCGTCGTCCACTATGGGGACTACCAGTTCATCGCATATACCCATGCGTAAGCAGGCTGGTTTTCTTCTTCGGGTCGGTGCTGACAACGGCCGTAGCCCTTTATTAATTTCAATAGTCGTCACCGTGGGTACTCGCGCTTCCATTTTGGATCGTAGCCTCATGTTGCGTGGGCTAGTCTGCGGTTTCTTCCACTGTCCAATCGTTTTTCATCTACCGGATTTGGCTGTGTGCGTTCAAAAGATCCTCTTGGTTAGTACCAAGCTTAACTTGTTTCAGTGACGAAGAATCGCTTTAGATGGCTGTTTCCGGCTGTCTTGATGCCTTTCGTGGTTGCGCAGCTAGGTGCGTGCGCTCAGTCCTCGGGATATCCGCTCACTGAGGCGAAAAGAAAATATGTACTAGTTTTGGGTTCCCGTAAGTGTCGCGTACGTCGTGCACAGCCGCGCAATTCACGTTCGATGACGTAGTGTACACCGTCGTAGCAATGGCGTTCCAAACGAGCGTTTCCGCTGTTTCAGGACCTCTGCTCACCGTACGCTGATACATACGTCTCAGGTCCTGGTTTCAGATCGCGCTGACGAAATGCGTCCAGAAAGTGGCCAATGCACTGAATGGCATTGCGACGGGGGTCGATATCACAATCACGATCGCGCTATGCGCGCTTCTCGCCTTGGGCCGCACTGGGTTCGCAGAGTACGTGCCATTCGACCGCAGTGTTCGTCATCGTCCAACGTGTTGGTCGCTCTAGCACGGATCAAATGCTTCTCCGGTTGATATTCATCTCGGTTAACACTGGCCTCTCGTCCGCGCTCTTTGCCTTCCTCTCCGTCCTCCTGGTGCGTGTCCCGACACGTGTTCCCGACCCAGCGACAACGCGCTTGTCATCACTCACCCCCTTGCCCTTGTCCCCTCTCGCCAGCTCGTCATCTACCCCACGAACCTCATCTTCACGGCCCTGTATTACCCGCTCTGCACGGTGTACTGCAACACGCTCCTCGCGAGCCTCAACGCACGCACCTTTGCCCGCGGGAGCACCGAAACGCGGCAGCTCAACCCGCTGCCTTCGCTTGTGTGGCGTCAGACCGTGACGATCCCCCTCGAGACGGACTCGGTCTCAGAACGCACCGAGGTGGGGAGTATGCCGCCCCTTCCGCCGGTGACGGTGTGATGCGATGTGACATGACACCCTTTTTTTTTTTTTTGGCATATTTCTGTCGGAAACACCACACACGTGAGGCGGCGAGTGGCCGTGTCTCCATGTGTCTCTCCTTGCACAGTGCTGCGGCTTCTCGTGCCAAATGGCCGGCTGTACCACTGGCAATAGCGGATCCACCACCGCCTGGTTCTCGCTCTAATAATAAATAGTATAGGATGGCACTGCCTGGGGCTGTACGGAGCCCACGACGTGTTGGTGCACCCTGATTTGATCTTACCTATGTGAAGCACGCATGTTCCTTCTGCACTGGCGTTGGTACTCTCTGGGGTGTTACGTTGCGCCCGCTTGGCACCAAAGAACGCACCAACTACCCCACATCATGTTATTTCGAATTGCCTGTCCTTGCGTAGATACACACGATTACCTATTGCAGCTGGCAAAGAAAAAAAAAAAGATTAAAAGAATCCGTACGAATCAACGCCACGTTGCAAAACAAATAAAAGACGAATAAGAAAGACACTGAATGAAAGAGAAGAAAGTTCTTTCGCTACATGAACAAGATTATCCGTGTGTTAGCTCCATCGTCCGCCGGAGTCAAAGCCCGCATAGTGTCAGCGACGCCCATGTCGCTGAGCTCGCGGGATGAAAGATGAAATCATAGAACATCCGAGTATTCCCGTGGATATATCATGCTAACTCGTGGCGATAGCGCTCGACAGTCCAGTAGATCGTGATTATAACAGGCGCAGGTGCCTGGATAATCGGCGAGAGCGCGTGCATGCATATGCGTTAAATAAGTTAAATGCAACGTCACGTTGCTCGATGAGATGTTGATTTTGGCAGGGTGTGATTAGCGGAAGCGGCTATGCTATTGAATGGTATAGTCGGGAGGGCGTCTGCGGTGGTACCGTCGGCCGGGGGGAAGCAGCGGCCGAGGGTCGCCGTGGGCGGTTGGGGTTGGGTTTGCGGAATGTCTGTCGGGGGTAGGTTAGGGTTCAACACGCCGAGATCAACGAGATGCGCACGTGTCGCGACATGATCATTTTTGCCATTGATAATGGCACAGGGCTTTCATAGAGCGCAGGTGCTGGCGGTCGCACGATGGTTGAATACAACATGTCCAGTAAGAGGCGAGCATAGCACTCACGGGGCGGTTGAAACTGCGGCGCGGTACGTGGTCGCCAGTTGACGACGGGCAATGTATGCGCGCGTTTTTGAGTGAAGGTACCGCTGCCAGCCTCTGGAGAAGGCCTTTCAGGAAAAGAGAGGGCGAAAGGAAGGGACACCGGGAGAATATTCCGCAGAGAAGGACCCCAGGGGTTTGTGAAGAACGCTGGATGTAACGAGTGCTCCTTGTCCTGATTTCCTGGTCGGACAATGGGACATGTCCAGAGACGCATCAGCAAAAAGATTATGCGAGCGACGAAAAGGAGGAGGACAGAGGCGGCAGCAGCCATGAACACGGCAGAGAGACTCGGGAACTTTGCAGGGACGAGGACAGACATGGTTTGAGAAAGTAAGCCGAGTTGACCGTTAAAACAGAGACGGAGATGAGCCCAGCACAGGGACGGTGTGGACGAGGGGGGGGGCAGGCGGAGACAGACCCACGCGGCGCAGCAACGTTGCAACAACCTCGTCTACTTATTTTCCCTCGGTTAACTCCGATATATTATGGCACTTAACATTATTACGTCATCTCTACCTTTATTAAAATTGCAAACGATTTTCGCCATGGGAAGTCCGAGGTCGTCCTTTGCAACGGTAAAAAAAAAAACTAATAAGTCTTGTTGGGGCATAAAAAATGTCTCACAATGTTTTTCCTTCTCGAGATTTGTCCGAGACTTCGCGACGTCACGTCGCTATCGTACAAGATATAGATAACGTCGCCGTTATCCGTATCGTTGACCATATGGCGAGTCTAACCCCGCAACGGGCACCTCTCGTCGCGCATTATCACCACCACTCCACGTTCCTCGGCGGACGGACCCCATCCAACGCAAGCCTTGGTCCTCCAAACGAATGTGTTCGTCGGGCACATACCACAGAGTTTACCCACGACGACGCATCTTTTTTCCAACGCTTGTGTAACCGACGTCTGACTTGCATCACGACGTGAACGCAATCAACAGCGGGGTTGTCGTCAACTTGATCATATCGAATCTCAACTGACGCTCCGGTTGATCTCATCGCATGGACTTATCCATGCGTTTCGCAGCAAGTCGTGTAAACCTGAAGCGGTTCAGTGGACAGGCGCAAGGTAACTTAGCTCGGGAGCAATCCGGGGATCGGTCTCACGATCGTCCTTCCGCAGCAGGGCTTGACCCAATTTGGGTCACATACAAAAAAGCATTTCATGCATGGGCTGGATGGCGTGATTTATGAGCCACGCGCGATTTGCTTGAACAGGGAAACAGATTCCCCGAGTCCGAGTGGGTCGGGTGGCTTGGCTCGTGTGACTCCGATGTTGCATCGTCCCAGTGGAGCTAACGTGCGGCTGCTTTTCACACAGGACACAGTCTGCAGTGTTCATCCAAGATCATCATAGTACTGCCACGCCGGCGTTCAAATCACCGGTTTCTAGAATTCACAAGTCTAGCCCGGCTTGTCCAGCGTAGATGTCTTCTTCCTGGATAATACCCTCTTCAATGGCTTTGATTTCTGAAATCCGCCGTAAAATCAGTCTAGGGCGTCGCTTGGCGGGGGTAAAGAATACATACGAAGCGCGAGGTGCAGAGAATGCAGGCGAGAACGGGCAAAGTTTGCTATATACGATCATCTTGATTATCACCCGGGGTGCATCTAGAGAGACGGACTTACCCATTGCGACCCACAGCCCCGGATGTCCTGTTCTTCTCCAAATTCCTTGCAATTCGCCCTCTGCATCCAAACCCGACACCACCCCGACCTTCGCGACAACATCCGATCCACAGACCTCTTCTATCGAACCACGAATATCGCCGAAGCTGCAACCCCAACCAATATGCCACCACCACCATCATCAATTGTGGTGTGGACCGTATGGTTGACGGGGCCGAAATTGAATGGAAAGTGTGCCTATCAATAAAATACAACCCACCCTGTCGCAAAAATGATGGCATCTCCTTCCAATATAGTCTTGTCGTCAAGCTCCACGCCCACCTCTGTGAACCTTCGGATATTGGAGGTAGCTTTCACTTTGATAGTCCCATTGATTATCTCCTGACTGGCACCAGTGTCTAGTCCACCGTTATCAATTGAAGCGACCAGAGACGGGATTCACTCACCAACGTAAAATCCACTGTTCCGATCAAAAACCAACGGCAAGAGTCCGGCTCCATCGGGACCCAGATATGTCCGAAAACCAGCCTTTGCGAGACCATCCAGGAGATCCCTGTTTGTCATGATCACTCATCAAGCCCAAGCGACAGATATGGCGCTATGCACTTATCGATCCCGTTCGCTGTACGCGCTACAGATACTCTTTTCAAACACTTGAGGGTTGCAAACGGCAACGCGACAGTGAGAAGGTCCGCGAATTCGATGGGAAAGTGATCGTTGTACATCTCTGATGTCCCGTAAGGGGCGGATGTCGCAATGTGTTGATAGCTAGCATGACATGTTGTGTGAGACTTACCTCCGAGAGCCATTTCTAACGCAGCCCGCGAAAGTACATATGTTGGCGAACGCTGGATTCTACGGGTGATGATGAACGGAGAAGCTCCCGGGAATCCTCGAAAGCATACATCGTGACGTCGCATCCATGACGGCACAGGTCGTGTGCTATATCATGCGCTGTGCAGCAATGAAGAAACATGCGCACCGACAAGAGCGGTTCAGAACATACCCGATGTGCAAGCGCCAACGACGAGGACTTTCCTTCCTTCATATCCTGTCGCAGAGGTACATTGCGTAGAGTGTAGAACCAATCCACGATACAGTTCCTGAACACGGGACAAATGTCGAATGTGCCCTGCAATCCGCTTTCAGAACATTGACCCACTTTACCCGCGATGTCAGGCATCTTTGGTAACCCGCCACCGAAACCAGTTGCAAAGACGAGATGTTTGACCGTCATTGTTCTCGTCTGTCCGTCACGATCTACAGAGACCTTCCATGACCTTCCTTCGCGATCGAAGCGTGTGCTCGTTATCGAGGAGGACAGCCAAACATTTAGATCGAGAGCCGTCGCATAGGATTCGAGCCAGTCTCCCAACTTCAGAAAATCAGAGGCCGACTTGGATGAGACGAGAATTTGGATCAGCATCACCTTCGAACCGGGACAATATACGGGCCACGTCTTTGGAAAACTGGGACACGCGATGAACAGTCGGCAAGCAGGATTTCGTTAGTTGTGATGCACACTCACTCCAGGTACGGCATATGGTGGTACCCTGTCTATTCGTGAGCGCGTGAGTTCTCTCCTGGCGCGTACATCCTCACTCACAGACTGGGTTATGAAGGCTTAGCAACGAGTGTCGCATCCGCCACTACTACAAGTTACTCGAGCACGTCTATGCGAGATACAACACCGACCGTACATTATCGCCAATGCGTCGGTTTCTGTCGACGACGAGCGTAGGGACGCCGAGATAGGTCAACCTTGCCGCCATCGAGAGTCCGCAGTGACCAGCCCCGATGACGAGGACCGTTGGATCGTCATTATCAAAGTCTATCTCACGTCGCCGCCGTTCCTGCGGATTCGCGTGGTCTGCAGGACGGGGGCGCCATTCGCCGATCTAATACGGCGAGCGTCAGCGATCGCGTTGACCACGTCGGCATGGCGCACCTTTTCTGGGTGGTCCTTGAGCGAACTGAGACGTGTGAGCAAGGACCACGCCTTCCAAGTGCGCTCGGGCGTGGGGACCAAGAAAGCGACGGCGACACCTTGGCCATGGACGGTTTCGAATTCAAAACAGAAACGTACGAACGCCACATCTGGGATCGGCTTGATGGTCGTCGGATCTCGTACCGCGTCTTGGATGAGGTGACATGCAGTCAAGCCGGTCGCTGCGAGACGTGCGTCTAGGACACGCCTGATGGCAGGATGACCGCGGACGGTGCGCATATCCCAGGTGAGGGCCAGGATATCTTTCCAGAAACCATGTTTGTGGAAGAGAGACACGAGTGCATCGAGATCTCCGGTCGATATACTGGCTTTGAATGCAGAGAACCATGCGTTGGTCACCTCTAGCGGGGATGCACCTTCGATGGAGTGTGGATCTACGTGGAGATGGTGCAAGGTCGGACAGTCGAACTCGGGGGTCTGATCTTGTACGATCATCTTAACTGAGGTTGATCACGGTTGCGGAAATCTGAGCAAAAACGACCAAGTACCACTCGGCGATCTTTGGCTGGGATGATGACTGGGTACTTCAGACCCGGCTGAATTGGGGGCTGATGATGGCAACCCAACCAAGATGCTACTTATCTGATTAGGCTAGTCTCAATAGGTCGAACCGTTGCGTGTTAGGCAAGTCCCTCCCGCTTTCCTTTATTTTACTACAAATAACTTTCATTGGTTATAATTCGGCCGTCCGCGTCAATGGCCAGAGCATTCAAAATACGCTCAGCAGGACGGAAGGACGTCGTCAAGACATCCACGGTGGCGCCCATATCGCCGATGTCACAAGCTTGGCACTGTTCGTTCAGCGTAGAAGTCTCCTTCCTGGATAATACCCTCTTCAATGGCTTTGATTTCTGAAATCCGTCGTAACCTCAGGCTTAGACGTCACTTGGCGGGGGGAAAGAATACATACGAAGCGCGAGATGAAGGGAATGCAGACGAGAACGGGCAAAGTTTGCTATGTACGATCAACTTGGTGTTACCTGGGACGTCTAGAGAGACAGGCTTACCAATTGCGATCCACAACCTCGGATGTCCTGTTCTTCTCCAAATTCCTTGCAATTCTCCCTCCGCATCTAGACCCCATATCTTCCCAACCTTCGCTGCAACCTCCGATCCACATACTTCTTCTATCGGGCTGCGGGTATTACCAAAACTGTGGCCCCACCACAACGACAACGATCATCGGTCATAAAATTTAGCTTTCAGGATACAAGAAACACTCACCCTGTTGCAAGTACGACGAAATCTCCTTCCAATACAGTTTCATCATCAAGCTCGATGCCTCCTTCCGTGAACTTTCGAATATTAGGACTACTTATCACTTTGATGTTCCCGTTAATGATCTCCTGGCTGGCGCCAGTGTCTGTTTGGCCATAAACACAAAAAGCGACGAAAGACACAAGTGTGACATACCGACGTATAGTCCACCACCCTTGTTGAGAAGCAGTGGCAAAAGTCCCGCTTCGTCGGGGCCCAGATATGTTTGAAAACCAGCCTTGGCGAGGCCATCAAGGAGATGCCTGTTTGTCATGATCACTCACAGAACGGAGACAACCCAATGCACTTATCGATCCCTTTCGCCGTACGCGCTACAGACACCTTTTGCATACATTTGAGGGTTGCGAACGGAGACGCGACGCTGAGGATGTCCGCAAATTCGATAGGAATGTGATCGTTATACCTCTCTAGTACCCCGCGAGGGGTCTTGATAAGTAGATAGCCATGGTAGCAGACGTGTGGGCACTACCTCCAATGGCCAACTCTAATGCAGCTCTGGAAATTACATATATGGGTGAACGCTGGAGCCTGATGTGATGATCAGTAGTAGAGATTTTTTTGGGATCCTTGGAAGCCTACATGGTGACATCACATCCGTGGCGAAACAGGTCATGCGCTATATCATGGGCTGTAGAAAACTGAACAGGCACTCACGCCATCAAAATAAGAGTGGCATACCTGATGTGCCAGCACCAACAACGAGTACTTTCTTCCCTTGGTATTCAGTCGCAGTGGTATATTGGGTGGAATGCAAGACAAAACCACGATACAGTTCCTGGTCGAGGAGAGAATTCAACCCCATATTGAAGGTCGCTTTAGAAAAGCGACCCACCTCTCCTGGAATATTAGGCATCTTCGGTAACCCACCACCGAAGCCAGTGGCAAAGACGAGATGTTTGACTGTCATCATTCTCGTGCATCTGTCTCTATCTACGGAGACATTCCATACTCCTCTGTCGTAATCAAAGCTTGCGCTCGTTACTGAGGAGGACAGCCAAACATTTAGGTCGAGAGCCGTTGCATAGGATTCAAGCCAGTCGCCCAACTTTGTAAAGTTAGAAATCAATCATGCAAACAAGTTAAGAGTACCTTTGATGCAGCGCAGTAGATGGGCCAAGTCTTCGGAAAACTGAGAAGGTGCCCGATGAGCTGGCTTTTATTGTCTGCCGTGTCCACTCACTCCAGGTACGACATATGGTGGTACCCTGTCTATTCGTGAGCGCGTGAGCCTCTCCTGGCGAATACATCCTCACTCACAGACTGGGTTGTGAAGGCGCAACGATTTGTACCTCGTCCGCCACTACTTCGAGTTACTTCAGCACATCTAGATGAGTGCAAGACCACTCGTACGTTATCGCCAATGCGTCGGTTTCTGTCGACGACGAGCGTAGGGACGCCGAGATAGGTCAACCTTGCCGCCGCCGAGAGTCCGCAGTGACCGGCCCCGATGATGAGGACCGTT
>JBBPTY010000235.1:0-23777 GCA_038094335.1 Tylopilus aff. striatulus | reverse complement strand
TGATATTATTCGGAGCTAAGTGTAAGAAGGGCAGCCATTGGACTCACACACAGGAGGTGAGTGGGATGATTCGCGGTATCTTGAAGAGCTCACGTTTCTTGTGCCTGGCGCTCCCCCTCGCTTTCCGTGACGACATGAAAGTAGCATTGTTGAAGTGGTCTGAATCTACATAAACTTTATTTTCGGTCAGTCAACAAATCGCTCGGGAGGCTCGAGCAGGCAATCCCATGTCGTCCCCCGTCCTGCGGCATGGGAATAGCATGTATCGCTCTGCTGACTTGTGGGTTTGAGTCACTAAGATAATTGGGTTTGACTTAGCTATTAAAAATTCCCTCTCCGAAATCACCGACAATGCAGCCATGACAGCTGATGATCAATCAAACACACAAGGCTGTGCATGCGACGATGGGTCTCAAAGAATTGAGAATGTCCTGTCCGTGAGCCCATTTGACCAAAAGGGATCCGTCGGGATAGCACGAGGCCGAGACCCATCATTCTCATGCCCGAATCGCGGGCCCATAGGCACCTCGCCCGCGTTTGTCGGCGAGTGCTGACTTGCTGTAGCATACATCCTCACCCCGGGGCATCAGGAACCACATATAACCGAGGGTCTCCTCGGGAGACCCTCCCGCCGTGCTTACCGAGGCACTTGATTCCCGCCCAAATGGCGGATATGTCCTGTACCTCGTGCCCCTTTCCTGGTACCAGCCAGACTAATGCAGGCCAAGGCACTGGCACAGGAACGTCAGTAATGTGATTTTATTTTCACGGGGCAGCGTACCTACAACAGAATGTTGAGATAGTAGGTGCGTGTCACCCATGCCAGTACATGCACGATCATTGTTGTCTCCGCAAATGTCGGTTCCGGTTACTGACAGAGCGCTTGCCCTGGCCAGCCAGCCAGCCAGCCATCGTTTTGCCAGTGCGTCCGTGCCGTGCAATAGAAGGGCTATCTTGATGCGTTGCTACTATTCCCAATTCTCGCCTTGGACCCGACACTCCTGTACTGTTTCGTTCTGCCAGAGGTGTTAGTTCCAGCATCACCATGAAGTGAACGGCTGACACAAATGGCAGGCGCAACGGGGGTGTCCCCAGAACTCGGATGAAGAGTTGCTTGGAACAAATGATACAAGACGAGACAGGCATCTCGACCGGAGCAATTCCAGTGAGGCAGTGGGGACCACGGCGCGTCTCAGACTGAGCGCAAAGACTAGTAGGTGTCCCAGCTACGGCTTGAACGACGCGACCAGAATCACGTGCTGCAAGCGAGCACTGACCAGCCTCAAGTACGTAAAATAACGACCTTTGTCCTTATGACGGATGGACAACTGTCTCACCGTTCATCCCAGGCGGTGTTTGTGACTCAGTTCGTTGCTGCGAGCGATGAGGAGGCGAGAGTTGCTAATTCCTCAAGCTCGCCACTTCAACGAGAGATGGCTGCAAATAGTCATTCATTTCAATGAGGTGACCACACTCACTGTATATCCATTGAATGGATGCCGTGCATCATTTCTTTCAATGGCGTCTTCTCCGTAACACGTTACACGAACCATGATCAAGCTCTCCGTCGCTACACGTTTGTACTGGCTGCGTGCCAGCGGAGCAGGCAAATGGGCACCAAGCAGCCGCTTGAGCCAAACGACGAACCGCAACGCCAGCGTCACACGGTCGAATAAGGGTTCACCACTCGGAAAATCTTGGTCGAGGTGGGGTTGGATAATGAATGCGCCTGAGTGAGTTTCCTGAGGATCAAGACCCGCCCGAATTAACCTAATGATTTCACGATGTCTATCCTTTTGTATAATGGCCGCGCGCCATACATCGACGAGTTCGTCGTAGAGTCTCTGGACAGTCTTGTTGGGAGAGGCGATGAGATAATAACTAGCTTTGATAAGGAAATCACAAGCCATCGCAAAGGTGATTGACCTGCCGCCACACACTGCTAGGTTGTTAGTATCTGAGATGGCCATGGAACCTATGCTGTGCCAGTGCTTGATGACAGGCTCGATGATTTGTCGCTGCATCCCAAAACGATATAAGCAAATTCGTAGTGGCCGCAATCAAGGCCCCCTTGCGCTCCACAGCGATGCGCTCGGCACCATCGCTACCATGGATGAGCCATTTTGAGTGCATGATCTCGTGGGGCAAGTCAAAGCAGTGGGCGCTGCCGTCACAAGGTAGAGGAAAGAGTTTCTTGCCATCTGTTTCCCAGACATAGGATTGACGCAGAGATGAGCTGACTTCGAAGATATTTTGGACATCAACGAGGAGGCGGTCCTCTGCACAGTCGTAGACGCGAACGATACCGATCCGACTGCACTTGGCGGTAGCAAGTCGACTCTAGTCAGATGAAAACCCTACGGCAACAGCAGGATTGTCATGTTGCAGCGTTTTAATGAGCTTTTGCCAGTGGCGAGTTGTGGCGATTGACCGGACAGCGACAGTGCTATCTGCCGATCACAGTGGTCTTCCCGTCCAGTTTAGAACCTTTTGTGTCCTTTGGCTTTGATCAGTTCATGTAGTATTCGGTATTCCAAATAGTTACCAAGCCGTCACTCGTCCCGCTGGTGATCCGGCTCCCATTTTGTGACACGCAGGGGTAGGGACAGGACTCCCCCCGTCCATTACTCCTACCTCCTAAGGTATGCACCCCATCCACAAGGGATGCAATTGAATGTATTTTGTCTTTGCAATCAACTGAGATTGGATCTAGTCCCTTGAGATCAAGTCTTTGATGAGCCCAACACCTCATTCATGAACCTGGTCAGTACTAATGCTTGGTGAAGAGGTTCCACTTTCCTTTCTACTTTTGCCATGGCATAGTACCTTGTGTGGTCATTAGCGTCCATTAGAAGTGTTACAAACATCTTTTTTGAACTTTAATTTGTCTTAGTGAGCTTGCCATGCTTATGACATTGTTGCCTGATCAATTGCATCGTGCCATCTACTCACCTTGTCCTTGCAACTGAAACCACATACATACTAAGCACTTGATCTTCGCCTCTTGAATGCAACGCAGTGATTCCATTGAGTTACTCGACAAGTGAACCATTGCCTGGGCTCACACTGCCAGGCTCAAACGGGGCGCTGTCATGCTTTCCTTTGTATCTTTTTCCTAAAATGTTCAATTGCGCATTGCCATTCTACTTCGACACTTGAGCGTTGCGCTGCAGTATTATGGAAGAAAGAATTGACTCAACTTTTTTACCCGCTGAGAGTGGGCCGTTTTGCAGTATATCGGGCGTTGCTGGACAAATTGACTCGAAAGAAAACAACAAAAAATATTTTACTGAGTTAAAATTTCGGAACCACATATCGCCGGCCCGGCGTGTTCGGGTTTAGAGCGCTCGCCATCTGAGCCAGATCGACATGGAGTCAAAACCAAAACATGTCAGCAGGACTGCTGTATGCGCCCTCGTCCAAGATGTTTCTAGTTTGACAGCCTCGGTAGAATTACTAGTAATTGAAGTCCAGTATCGTGCTGTACAAAGCTGGATATTACTCGAAAAAGCGTGAACGCTGAGAACGCCGCGGTGGGAATGATCATAAGAGATACCACCGGCGCATGACGCACGCGTAGCCAAACGAGGTATCAGTACATGAACAACCGACAATAAAATATCGGTAAAAGATAATACAAATGGCATGAGTGCAGTAGAGTCGAGAGGGAGGTGCTACATTAAGTAAAAAAAAACAAGATCGATGGCGGATAGGATATCGGGATGCGAAATCGAGATGAAGAGACAAAGGTTCACATAAAAGACGAAACTGTGGGGTATCCCATCAGATAGTTTTCCTATGGTGCCATGAGTGCGGGTGGTCGGTGTAACAAATGATGTTGTTTGGCAAGCTTGGCACGCTCGCCAGCGAGCTTGTTTATTGAGTTCAGAAGATCACCACGTCGTAGTGGCTCTGCAAGAGGACAAAGAGAGTTGGTAACGACTCAAGACATGGTGAAGAAAGGAACGCACTGGTTATGTGGTCGTCCATGCCTGCCTGCAAGCATCGCTCACGGTCACCAATCACTTGAAAAAATGGGTTAGTTTCAGATCGACAAGCGCACGAAACAACGCACTAGCATGGGCAGTAAGCGCGATAATTGGCGTCCGCAGAAGGCCCTTGTGCATTTCATAGGCTCGAATAAGCTCAGTAGCTTCCATTCCTCCCATGAATGGCATCGACACATCCATCTAGCCCAAAGGTATTAAAGCACAAAGATTGTCGCCCCGCCAAGAGTAGGCTTACGAGAATAATATCAAACGGTCTGTTCAGCTGGACTCTCGTCTTGAACGCATCTACAGCCAAGCTGCCGTTTTCTGCAATCTCCACAGAGTGACCATACTTCTCTAGGATTTTGACGGCAAGTTTCTGGTTGACCATGTTGTCCTCGGCGAGCAGGATGTCGAAGACGATGTCAGTCGGGGCAGCGACTGGAGACACGGTGTTTGATTCGAGGGCTGAAATTAAGGCGGCCGCGAGATCTTGAGCAGACACAGGTGTCGTGACTTGAGAGCTGATGCTGTTGTCTAAGCACCACTTGACTAAAAAAACCATACTGGTTCAGAACGTGATAAGGTTTTCGTAAAACGCTTACGGTTTAGTCTTGGCATCGAGGGAGCCAATAAGACAATTGGAATGTACCGTAGATGCTCATACTCTCTTATACTCTCCGTCTGAGAAACATGAGGTCGAAACGACGCGGGGAATAAAAGAAATTAACACAGCATACCATCTGGAGAGAATCAACCACGATCGTGTCAAAGTGGGGGCATCGTTCCTTGTCCGCAATCTCGGAGACCTCGTGGGTGATATAGGCCTTGAGACCAAGTTCCTGGATTCTACGGACAACCCCAGTGGTATCACATAGAGTATCGACAAACATGATCGCGCGTCTTTGGAAGGGTTGCATCTTTTGCAACGTGTGCTCCATCGGGCTTTGACTAATTTGGGACGTGATAGTGAAGAAAAACTTGCTGCCTTTGGCGACCTCACTTTCGACCCACATGTTCCCTTGCATGAGGTTAACGAGGCGTTTCGAAATTGATAGGCCGAGACCCGTTCCACCATATTCCTGTGAACAAAGACGGTGATTAATTTATTCCATCGGAAGCGAGAATATGCATACACGTGTCGTTGATCCATCGGCTTGGCAGAAGGTGTCGAAAATGAGGTTCAATTTATCCTTGGCGATACCAATACCTGTATCCGTAACGCAGAATTCTAGGGTGACACTTTGGTCGTCCAATGCCAAGAGTCGCGTGCTGAGGGCAACATGACCTTTGCGCGTTTGTTTCGAGGGTGTAAATTTGATGGCGTTACCAACGAGGTTCGTGATGACTTGGCGTAATCGGAGAGAATCACCAATCAACTGATCAGGGATATCAGGGTCTACGTCGTAGGTGAGGTCCAAGTTATTCTGTGATGCACGAACGACCAGGGTCTTCAGGATACCAAAGACTGTTTGGCGGAGAGAGTAGGATACAGCCTCCATAGTCATACGTCCAGCCTCAACTGTGATGGATTGATAAGCTTCGTTAGGATCACCAAACGTGGATGACCTACTCTTGGAGATATCCAATATATCGTCGATGATTAACAGTAGGGAGCGGGCCAGCGAATGGACTAACAGCAGGCTCTCCCGCTGCGATCTGTTCAGATCCGAGTCCAGGGTCAGCTCTGTCATACCAATGATACCATTCATTGGTGTCCTTGTTAAAGTCAGCAACCCACAGGAGATGAGGACCAGGAGCAGGTTTGCTCACCTGATTTCGTGAGACATATTGGCCAAAAATTCGGACTTGGATCTGTTGGCCAATTCGGCCGCCTCTCTTGCCGCAGTGTTTTTCTGGATTGAATCGCGCAAGTTAAACACCATCTGGTTGATCTGCGTCTTCAACGAGTCCATCTCTCCGCTTGCCTCGACCGTAATGAACCGAGTGAAGTCGCCGTCCATAGCTGCCGCCGAGATCTGAGCGAAGCCACGCACTTGTGTGGTCAAGTTCCCAGCCATGGTGTTGACAGACATCCTGTATCGTGAACGCGCAACCGATGGGTATTGGTACAGTCGACATAAAAAAGTTGTCAACGCACGTAATTTCCTGCCAGATACCCTGGACGTTGCCCACTTCGGCTTGGACACCTAGTTTACCTTCTGTACCGACCTCGAAGGCAACCTTCTTCACTTCCTTGGCGAAGATGGCCAATTGGGCAATCATGTCGTTGATCGTATTCACCAAACTCAACATCTCTCCGGAGACCGAGACGCCAGTGATTTGCTGTGTCAAGTCTCCGCGAGCGACCGCAGTCTGATAGAAGAATTAGCTTCGCTTCTGGATCTTAAAAGGACACGGACTTACGGTGGCGACGGCGATGGTTCGGACTTGCAGGGTCAACTAAGGAGCGAGGAGCAGCCTTTCAGCGCACAGGGTTCCAGGAACAATGAATCACTCACGTTAGCAGCCATGACGTTGACATTGTCCGTGAGATCCTACAGTCAGAATCCCTAGAGTCAACGATGACATACAACCAGTCGCAAACTCATGCGCACCTTCCAGGTACCACCCACATTGGTGACACGGGCTTGTCCCCCCAATCGGCCCTCCGTTCCGACCTCTCTGGCGACACGAGTGACTTCATCGGCGAACAGACTTAAGCTCTCAATCATGCCATTGACGGTCTCCTTCAACTCTTTGATCTCGCCGCGCACATCAACTTCGATCTTCCGGGTCAAGTCGCCAGCAGCGACAGCCTTGGTGACTTCGGCGATAGACCGCACTTGGTTGGTCAAGTTCATAGCCATTAGGTTGACGTTGTCAGTTAGGACCTATCCGTCGTGATGGCGTCAGTCTAAGTACTCGACGCCACAGAACCGACGAACCTTCCACATTCCCTGAACCTCAGGGACAGAGGCCTGGCCTCCCAAGATACCCTCAGTTCCGACCTCCAAAGACACACGCGTCACCTCATTTGCAAGCGTTGATAATTGGGCAACCATGGAGTTGACAGTCATCTTCAGATCGAGCATTTCTCCCTGAACGTCGACATTGACGACCTTGCTCAAATCCCCCAACGCCACAGCCTTGGTAACCTCCGAGATGGATCGCACTTGATCGGTCAAATTGCTAGCCATTTTCTGCGAAAAGAAGGGTCGATCAGGCCACGCTAACGATCACCACGAAAATGGATCCTCACGTTGACGTTGCGAGTCAAATCTGCCCATGTTCCTTGTACACCCTCCACGCGAGCTTGACCACCCAAGATACCCTGAGTTCCAACTTCCAAGGCGACACGTGTGACTTCAGAGGCGAACGCGCTCAATTGGTCGACCATGGAGTTAACAGTGAGCTTCAACGTCGACATTTCACCCTCAACTGATATCTCGATCTTCTGCGTCAAGTCACCCTTGGCGACAGCAGTCGTGACATTGGCGATGGACCGCACTTGATCCGTCAAACTCGAACACATTCGATTCACCTGCGACGAGAGATCAACACCAAACTGTTTCACCACACTTCGATGACATACATTCCGAACCAATTCGAACCAAACACCTTCGACATCGGGGACGTGAGCTTGACCACCCAGCTTGCCTTGAGAGCCGACTTCCAGTGTGACACGAGTAACCTCAGCAGCTAAAGCCCGAAGACGAATGACCATTCCGTTGACAGTGTTCTTCAAGTCCAAGATTTCTCCCCGAGCATCGACATCGATTTGCTTCGACAAATCACCCAATGCAACGGCTTTCGTGACCCTGGCGATGCTCCGAACTTGATTCGTCAAATTGGCAGCTAACTTGTTTACGACACCCGTCAATTCACGCCAGGTGCCTTCGACATCCAACACGAGAGCCTGACCACCCAATTTGCTGGGGAAAGAAAATAAGTATTTTCTCAGAAACGGATCAAAGAAAGTCGGTCCTCGATTAGGACTTACCCTTCCATACCGACTTCCTGACTGACCCGAGTGACTTCCTTGGCGAACTGACCCAATTTATCCACCTAATTGCGTAAATGAGCATGCAGCACCACTTGGTCTATCAGAAACTACCATCGTATTGATGACGTCTTTGAGCTGAACCATGACAACACCTTGAACAGGGACCGTAATCTTCTGTGACAAATCTCCACGGGCGACGGCATTGCAGACACGTGCGACATCCTGGACTTGTGCCTTGAGCAGACGGAGTTCCTCCACGGCACTCATGCCGCTCTCAAAGGCGGCAGCAGCGAGAGGCCCTGGAGGGACGACGAGTGGCGAACCAGATGACGACCCATTGAAACTAGCATGGATCTGACTCATCGTCATCGAGTCGGTAATCATCTTACCGCACGTTGGACAAAACGCGTGCTCGACGTGGGAGGTGGTCGGCGCCGACATGGAGGAATTTGAGAGGGTGCGCTGCAATTTAGAAAAGTCGATGTTTTGGGGGATGTTGTCGAGCGACAAAGACATATTCTGGACGCGAGAGTTGATCTGTCTAGCAGACGGAGCGCGATCAACATCAGTGACGCCCACCGTTGCGTCTTCTGCCAACATCTCGACATCCGCGGACCCATCGGTGCTGCTGACGGACGTTTCTGATTTGCTTGAGAAGAAGCCGTTGCGTGCGGCGTTTGGGGGTTTAATGGTCATCGTGCTAGGCTGCGAGGGGGGAGTCATATGGTCCTTCTGAGATGAGGACGTGGAGGTGAGGGGAGTGTCGCCTACACTGCGCCTTTTCTTGGTCTCTGGGCCAATGGCTTGCCAGGACTCGGTGGCCTTTATAGAAGCGAGGGTATCCTCGGCGGTGTACATTCTACGGGCGATAGCGGAGAGAGAACGGATAATAGAGTCTGTCTGCCAGTCGCTGGGTCCGTTGTATCGGGGCAGTGGGGTAGACATGGGGCATAGTTCGTAAGTAGAAAGGAGAGCAATGAGATGTGAGAGAAACGGGTCGTTGAGACCCCTCGTGTACTCGCCCATCGAGCTCATCGTTGAGGACGATGACGAGCGGCGGGGATGTTGGTGAGCGAGGGAACAAAAAGAAGGGGCAGCCCGTAGTCCAAGTTAATCACAGCCGAATTCAGAGCTCCGCTCTAGTAGCTCCACGCGTCCCATAAGGAGACAGCTGACAACGCCGGAAACTATACGCCCAGCGGCTTTACACATTCGCTTAAATGTACACTGGCAATGCAGGGTTCAGGCCAATCCAATCGATGCCCCCCACGAAATCCTTCTCGTCAATCAAAAAGTCCTACACCCCCTTGTTAGCTCCCATCAGATCCCCAGATCGAGGTCAGCTCACCAATGCACATTCCACAATAGAACCCTTGACCTGAGCGAGGCGCTTCTTGACCCGCTGCAGCGGAATCCCCGGTGCAACATGTCCCGTCTTCACCTTGGGCACGTAATTCTGTCCCTCCATGAGCCACACGATGCCCCGCGTCACATACGCCATTACTCACATCATAGCCAGACCACGATCGCACCAAGTTCGTTGGCACAGGACGGAACAACTCGGTAAATATGTCCCTGTTTCTGCGTGCCGTGGTGCATAGTAGATCAAGCGTCTCACCCCAGAGTGGGTCCGAAACGGCAGCATCCTCAGGAAGATGCATCTCGTCCTCATTGGGCACCGGCGCTGCCCGCATGGACAAGTCCGGCTGGTCGCTCGGGGGCTGGGGTTCGATAAGACCCAGGTGTTCTGTAATCGAGATCAGCTCTATGCATGGCCATCAGAGCACTCTTACCCCTGTACAACCGTCGTCTCAACGATGCCGCAAAGCGCGCGGCCTTGTAAGGTTTCCCGTCCATCGTCGAGTCAACCATGTCGTCATCCTCCACCACCAACGCAATCTCAGAGTCACCGTTGCCCTATGCGACCCCCGTCAGCTCAGGCCACGGGAACTTACGCGAACGCTTACCCTTTGGCTGCGATCGTTGAGGTTGGCAGACCCCATCTGGATCACTCCGGTTAGTCACGATCATATCCTCTATGCGAAACAAACACCCACAATGACACGTCTGTCGTCCACGATCATGAGCTTGCTGTGGATATAGAGCAGCTCAGAGACGTAACTACCCCCTATCGTTTAGCCATGTCACTCGTCAAACACAACCGCGCCACGCACCAGCTGAGCTCCTCTTCTTCCGATCCCAACCACGGCTCATCCAGCAGCGACGCCCTCCCTTGCAATGCATGGTGAGCCACCGAATCCGCCACCGGGTCGTCTGACCGCAGATCCGACGCGCCAGCCTCGAACCGCGCAATCACCTCTTGTGCAGCTTCAAGGGACTCGGGAAGTGGTACCGGCACCCCGTCCTTCTTCGGAGACGCCTGTTCCGCCGTGACGACCCCAGGCACTTGAGGAGTCTTGATGTAGACCTCGGTAGGCGTGTCTCTACCAAAGGGGTACTTCCCGACCCACTGGCGCGCAAGCGCGATCTGTGCTTCATGGAGCGTCACACCAGAGGCCTTCTCCATTTGCGCAATGAGGGTCGCTAATACCCCGCCAGCAATGGAAGCTGTCAGCCATCCTCAGGGCGAAAACCAAGTGAGGACGGAACCCACACTGTGGCGCATTAATGCGGTCATATGAGCGCAAGTGGAAGAAACGGATGTAATCCATCCTAGAAAATGATCGTGAGGCCTTAGGCACGCGCAAGAATAGCCTCCCCCTTGAAACACCCACGGATCGAAGCCCGCTTTACGGATCTCCTCGTAAATACTGTGGCCACCTCTGTTGATAGTACGATACTGTGCCGCCATGATGGTCTTAAGCGCGGTGTTATTCTTAATCTCCCCCGCTAACCCTGGGACTTCTGGGAATACGATGACAACCTAGGGCGTACGTTAACGAGCGCTGATCTCCCCCCTATCACAAGTGTGCGCTGCCCTGACCTTGAACTTCTGTCCGGACTGAGCGGCCTCAAGGATACGGTCCACCAATGCCTTTGCAATCTGGTTCTTCACGGGGCCTTCATTTCGGGTGTTGGATATGCTGTGTGAAGCATGCCAGCTCAGCGAGATCTTGTGTGCGTAATATGGAGGAGTCACTCGACGCACAAGAATTGGTTCTCTGTTGACGGCGACCACGCCACATCATCACCACGAGGCATGCAATTACGCCCATAAATACTCAGATGGAGAACATAAAGAAAGACGACACCGGAACCTACCGATATAGATGAAGTGGCTGGCTTCATGAATCAATTGGATGTCTACCAAACCGACGGATGTAGACGATCAACACGGGACGTGCGAGCAGGCGAGTCCGCAACATACAAGCGTTCTGAATGCTATGCTCAGTGAGGACACCATGACTCCAGTCCGACACGCTGCGAACGACCTGGACACGGCATGTCCCATGTGGCGGTGGCGGGTACGGCGATTCGACGCTGTCACCATCCTCCAAGTGAAACCGCTGCCTAAACGCTCTCCCAATTCGGTGCCAGTGCTCACGGTAAGGGTGACCTAAAAGGAATTGGCTTCTCGGGGAAAGACGACCCATGGGAGAGTACGTGCCAGCAACAGCCTCGTTAGGTGCGACTTCGACGTTGTGGGGAAGCGACAGCCAGTCGTATCTCCTGTGATAGGGGGTGGGTGGCGTGATGAACTACCTTATCATTTACGTACTCGTCGTCTTTGTACTAAAGAAGAGGACGTGACCCAAGTTTGGTTGGCAGCACTGGCGCGGAAATGCGACGCATACCTTGCGACGTTTGACCTCATTCCAGCGTTCCACGAAATGCTGGCAGATATCGAGCACCACGGAACCGCACACGGTCATATGGACCTATCGACATGGGCTCAGCCACAGAAGTACGACTTCATCCAAGAAGCCCATCACTTACATCATGCCAGGGCATCCTCGGCATTTCTAGAATGGAAACTTGATTACTGACATAATTAGCGACGTCTTGGAAATCTAGGAATCGAGCATTGTTGTAGTCCTGTCCGGGGAAGAGCGTACGCGAAAAGTCAGTCAGGTGGACGTCCGACAAGGGGTGACTATGGGTATCCCAGCGTCCGAAACACAAGTCTAATCCTCCAATACAGGCGAAATGATTGTCGACCACGACGACCTATGGGACCCTTATCAGAATATGGCCTTTGTGTGGTTATGACGACGTGACGCGCACCTTTTCATGGTGAGACCAGAATTCGACGGTATCTATGGACGAAAACACCTTGGAGAACTCGGATGAAACAGCGAAGCTATTCACATGACATACCTTTGCTACCAATATGATCGGGATGACGCATGCACGCAATGTTGGGGTGAAGTGCTTCCAACGCAGCCTATCAACTCGGTCATTCTTCGTCGTCCAGCCACACCACAACACGATCCGCGCAAGCTCGCCTTGGTATGCTTTGATCCCATGGGCATCGTCTGGGTGACTTCTTTGTACACGATGACGTATATCTTGATGCCTTGTTCGGCTTTGCGCTGCAACAGTCTATCGAGGCGCCATTCCTGATTTTGAACTGGGGGCCGGCTAGGGCGCTAAGATAAGTCATCTCACGCTCGACCCTGCGAAGAGCGCCCACACTTACCGAAGGTACAGCTCTGGTGAGAGCCACCAATCCTGCGCAAGCTCCATTCAGCGCCCACTTCAACGTCGATACAAGAGACAGCTCACCAAGATGAAGATGACATCCTTGGCGTTGTCGATTATCTCAGACACAGCCCAGAAATAATCCTGCCCATCAATGTGCCTTTTGCCAACGTGACAAGAAAAGTGATGCAGCATTTAGTACCCACTGCGCTGGCAATAAAAAAGGACAGCCATTGGGTGCGACATACCATTTGATCGCATTTCCTTGCCTCTCACCCGCAAAGCTCTGGAATCGATGACCGGCGTTGATTCTGGCCCGAATCTCGTCGTTGAGTCGTTCTTCTGGGGTATCATGGCGACCTGTGGTACGACGGATCTCAGTCAGATCTAACACGTCCAGAAAGAGCAGTTATGGAAGACGCACGATCAGCATCCAGTAGGCCTGATACATCACCCAAGTATGATTAGAGGAAGACGGCATCGCGCAAGTATCATTGGGCATACCGATTATCTGATCGCAGGCGCGTTCAATCCCTTCGGGGAGCCGCTCAGCGTAGTCGAGGACCTTGTCCAGAAATTTCCTAGTGGACGAGAATGACATCGCTTGACGGCAGGTCAGTTATCGTTCCCAGTTGGGTCGCTTGATATGGTGGCGGTCCATTCGTCACATGTCAGCCTGCCTTGACGACGTCCTGAATATGACGACAATCAGAGACAACATCTCACTTGTTTTGTGCTTGGGAATTGGTCATTGCAAACTCAGATTCAGCGGTCTCATACCCATGTTGTTGGTTTCTAGTCAACTCAACAGGTCAGGATAAAATAACCTTGAATGGATCCGAGCCCCCACTCTCCAGCCCGGCCAACACTACCCGTCTCACAGCTCCCAAGTATTCCGCAAGCCGTCGCCCATCTGGATGTAAGAAGTCGTCGTAGAGCTTGTACCGCGAATCTGCAACTATATTAACCAACTCGAGCGCAACTTTGAGATTTCTATCGCATGCATCAGCAGTAGAGGTGACAAAAGAAACTGTGGACGGACTCTGGTATATGCTCCCTGGAGGCATGGAGCATAACATGCAATCGCAGAATCAGCTCGGGTATGTAAATTTGTCGGACACGCGACATTTCGCGATGTTGGTGATCTACGTAGGCTATGAGACAAAAATTTGGCAGATATCAATCAATACAAACCAGTAGGGTCGCTCCGCTCTGGTAACATCCAATCAGAAGTAAGCAATTTTACGATCGACCCGTACGCTTGATCGATCAGACCCTGACAAAATGACATCAGCGGGATAGTAAGCCAGGGCACATTACTTACCTTGTAATCGTTCAACCACGCAATCCGAGTATCCTTGTTCATCAACGAAGCTTCCAATGACTGACACTCTATCACTCGATCGAGGAGACCCCAGACGTTGAAAAATTGTCTGTAGTGGAGATATTCCGTGGCACGTTCTTCGGGTTCGTCAATGGAGGCAAGTTCATGCGGCAGCATATCTAGTAGTCCCCGCGCCAGTGCGACACGTCCACAGCCTGGGGGGGCATTAGATACAAATCGATGTCAGAACGCTAGACGTACCAAGGAAGTACCGTAATATCACTGTAGCTTGTTCGAGGGCAGTCTCATAAGTAGCCTCCATGAAAGTTGTCCACTCGATGGAGCGCAGGAGCAACGTCTCGATCTCTGTCGGGGAGTTTTGTAGTGCGATTATTGACGGCAGTGGGCCCTTGAGCTGAGGTAGCGACTGAGGTGCCACAAGTCAACACGATGCAAGAGGAACCAGTGAAACAATACGAACATCAAAAGCCTTTTCAATTGTTCGCTCAGCAGTGACGATAGCAACGCGATCCATGTCCAGACCATGTTCGCGTGCACGCGTCAGTGCCAATTTTCGTTCCTTGATATCGGCGGAAATGTCAAGTGATGTGAGGAACAAGGCGTAACGCTCGACGGCATTATCGCCCAATGCACCAGCATACATAGCAATCAAGTCTCGCTGACCAGCACCCTAGACCCGCATCAGTCATCGAGTTCAAGGTTATTTGGCGGTTGATCCTGACCTCAAGAACTTGAAGATAGGCCTCCAGGATCACTTGAGTAGCTAGCGGTGGTACAGAAAAATCAATCATCTGCAAAAAGAGACACAAGTGGGCAAAGAATCGCGTCATTGTGGGGTACCTAGCAGACAAATGCATAATATTTCAGTGGAAGAGAGGAGGATACGCACTCTGAAGATTCAGGGTCATATAGCCCGTTTCTCAAACCAGACGCAAATGTCTCGAGGAGTGGGTGTGTTCGATCAAGAATGATCGCCAATTGAGAGACGTGAAACGCGTTATCGGCGGGGAAGCTACATGAGTTCGACTCAGCAGGAGCAACCGGAACAGAGGAGATAAATTACTCGCCCGTCGTCGACGCTAACGCCCCCCAGAGTCTCTAGCGCAGCAGTTGCCTCCTTCTCCCATTCTTCCTCCTCTTTTTCATCCGCGTCTTCTGCTGAGGTAGATATATCCCCTAGTGCTTTCAGCCCGTCCTCCCAGTAGCCACCCCCCAATTTGAGCATCTCGGCAGTTTGCTTCTCCTCGCAAAGGATACTGATTTGAGCCCATAGATGGTCTTCCCAGGTTCGACATGCCGACTTGAGAACGTTGAATGTTTGAGGGGTAGGTGCAAGTGCCGCGTACAACACCCGCTCTGAGTCAGACAAGTCGAGCTATGAAGATGTAAGGTGAATGCACAGATTAGAAATGAAGGCTCTGACGTTGAGCGCTGCCTTCACACAAGTTGCTTTCCATAGTCTCCGGCGTCTGTTGCCTTGCCAGCCCTCAGCATCGTCTTCGTCATCGAAATCTTCTTCGCACTGTCCGTTGGCTTGATATATCATGAATATGGGCAAGCCAGTTGCGTCACACGACTCACCGATTGCTCGCCACTGAAACAACAAAGAGCCACGAATGCTCGCAGCCCGCCAAGGCTGGTGGGCCTTGCGACACAACTGCACTGCTTCGTCCAATCTTCCAGCGCGCACAAACGAATACAATGATTGCGTCAATGTCTTTTCAAATGCCTTCCCAAAGGTAGGATCAGAAACACATTCCAAGACACAAGACGCGTTGCCGCTCACCGCGTCGTCCGCTGCCAACGACCTTCCATCCCCTCTGTTCACCGCGTCTGGATCAAACTCCGTCACGAATCCTTCTCTCGTGCTGTGTCCAGTGCGTAACGCCTGCATCGCGCTGTGTTTTGTGAATTTCCAGTACCCGGTGGTAGCTTCGGGATGTTGTGGTGGCAATGCGGTTTCGTGGAGCCATTCGCGGACGATGACCAACTCGGTGAGTAAGGGCGAGGCATGCATGATGACCTGGGCGAGTGTGAAGGTCGGTGTGAATGGATTCTGTGCGAGGACGGTACGAGGGTTGAGGTGGTGCTCTGGCTCCGTTTTTCGGGCACTGTATGCGGGTTCGTAGCTGGGCGAAAGGAAAGGAGGGGTCCACGCACGGCATGAGTGCCTGTAAGAGGCCCCAAGTGTTGGCTTCCATGCGTAGTGCCTCCAGTTCGATCTGAGACACGTCTGAAGCCGCACTGTTCTCTAGTTCTTCAATCCTGGTTGCTCCACGGTCTGAAATTGCGTGTAGGGACATAGACAGGCTTGACTCACTGGTCGCGACATAGTTGTCGAAGTTTGGGCGCGAATCCGGAGACAGGATCGAGGAGAGTTTGCAAGTCGTCCTTTGTGCGTTGACACAGAGCAAGAACCTGCGCACACGACGCGTACAGGGATTCTGACATGATTGTATTGTTGACGAGGTGGACTTCGTTTGAAACTCAGCCACAATGCTAGACAGTGCTACAACTTGTACTACCACAGGGAACGTAGTGAACACATGAGAGAACGCTAATAGCGAGTCCGTCATGATGCTGAAAATCGAAAAGACTGTAAAAATACAATGCCGCGTTTTGCTTTGGTCGTTCGAGAATGAGATCTGAGGTGCAGAGGGAAAGTAACGGGCGGATGGAGTGCAGTTATGCACCCCACTCGTCATCTGAATCCATATCCGAAACAACGACCACATGCTCGGGGAACCAACCGAAGCGAACGAACTCGATGCGCGGTTCACCATAAGTGCCAGTGAGGACAGGGACACCCTCGACTTCGAGCGCGTTTCTTTGCACATGACCAAGACCGTCATGATTGGCAATGATTCCAGAGGTGGAGATCACGCGATGCCATGGTAAGGGGGAAGAAGTCTGCCCGAGGAACTTGACAACTGCAATAATCCATTGGTATGGTGTCGATAGCAGAACAGGTAACGCACCTTCATTGACACGCCTGGCTTTGGTTGGCTCACCGAGCAGCTTGGCTATATGCGCACAGCTCGTAATCTTCTGCGGGGGGATCATCCGAACAACATCGCAAACCTAGGAGACAAATTAGTGAGACGAGATAAGATGGTACATGTATACTCACGCAAGCATTGAACTGAGCAGCGTCCATTTCAACCTGAGAGTCCAGTGAACGAGGTGGTTGAGAATGATGATGACGATGAGACCTTGTGAAATAGTCTACATCTTATACTCGTTGCTGGGGACAGTCTGGACGCCGGCGGTGATCGGTTGGCTGGCAACCTCGGTGCAACAATATTGCTGTACATTATCCCACCATCAGCTCGAGCGCATAGCCAGCTGTATGGAAAGGCTCGAAAGCAATGATTACTTCCATGTAAACCTGTGGTTCTGTCAGTCTGCTGTTGATGTATCGAACAACTGCTGATGCTGGGTGCATAGTGGGATGCAACCCGTCCGAGGTGACACCTCCGAGTCGTTGGTCGCAAGGGGTCTGACTGCACTGGTGTAAGCTTATGAATGCTTGACAGGCACGGGAAAGGTAGCGACCACCAGTCGAGTTCTGATGACTGCGGAACTGAGCTAATAGCCGCATCAGTATTGCTTTCGAGTTCACTCGGAGTGGCACGTTCACACTGTGTCTATGGCTTGCCTCACCATGACACCGTCACGTCGAACTTTTTCATACAGAGCTCAGAATCTGTACACAACAACTTCACTGACACGAGCACAGATAAATCAGCAATTCCGACATAGAATTCGGATTGCAACACAGAAAATACTGCAAGCGTCGCGAGTTGTACAACATTTGAAAGTGATCTAGGAAGATACCACTGTCCATCATCAGTGTCCCTCGTCGAATCCCACTGGGATGGCGAAGGACAGGGATCTATACTGGTATGGGCCAGCATGGTACCGCAAGGGAGCGACGAAGCGCAGATACGGCTGTCCGAAAGGAGCCGTCATCTGCCTGGATGGTCCGTGGGAGCATGCCCGTTTACGGGTCCCTGCTGGCTTCTGCCGTGACAGAAACCTCCAGCCACCTTCACCCAAGCAACGATCAGCCCGTTCCAGGTCGCGTTTGCATACTCCGCCGTGGTCACTCGGGGTACACCCTCCTGGAGGCGTATACCTGGGACAAGTCGCTACCCCTGCACACCAGAGGAGGTTCCCTGGTCGAGTCACTGCCTCTGCCCACTCCTCAGACGTCGCAGCTGGGAACTCCCTAAACGGAACTGGAAGGATGCCGGTTGCGGCGGCTCTGACTCTCTTCGTTAGATGAGACCGCTGTCTCCAGTTTTCGCGATGCTTGGTGGAGAAGTACTACCAATGGTGCACGATGCTCGCCTTGTGCCTCGCCAGAAGATAATGGCGGCATGCTTACTGTCTCCCCGTCGTTCACATGCATCCGCTTTGGCGATGGCCCCACATGTGCGATGGGTAAATCCGGGTCGAGACTCGAGATCCGCAGCTATGCTCGGACGAGCACAGTAAAGTGCAGGACGATCCAACCTCTTTCCTTGTGCCCGCTACGGGGTCTCGTTAAAATCTGTTCTTGCAGAATTTTACTCATGTGCGTGTGCGTAAACGGTTGTCCTCTGGTTCGGATGGCAAGCAACGCCAGCGGCGAACCCGAGAGGGCGATTTCCGTCTCCTCGAAACTACCAAGGATGTTGAACAGGTTATGCCGGATTGTAGAACCTCTGGGCCACACCTTTGCAGGTACGCCAAGGAAACGACATAACCTCGGATATGATATACAGTCCCTAAAAGAGAGCTGCCCAGCGAACACGTTCAACTGGTCAATCAGTTGCCTGGGGAGTGTCTAGTTGGTCATCAGTCAGCTTCACTCGTTGCTACGTGCGGGATGCATAAAAATGAAGGTGGACACACTTGTCTTGATGACGAGCAATGGTCAGTCTCGTATGGGTTCAGTACAACAAGCATCAGGCTACCTTTAGTTTTATTAGAGAGAACCCATTAGAATGGTCGGATATATTGATCCATACTTGCGTCGACGTAGGCCTTACCTCAGGTAAAAGTCTGCTGTCGACAGAATATGGGGACCCCATACTGCCGCTTCACCAGTTCCTGGTGGGCTCTTATCCAACGTCCTGAAGACAGGAAGAAAGGCATACTCAGAGTGCAATGGAGAGATGACACATGTAATTACATGGAATAATGTCACTGTCTCAACAAATCATTCATCTGGAGAGCGTGGTATCACTATAGTTAAGTCGTATTTAATCCTTGTGGAGTCAAACTCCCTCCCTCCAAACTTGTGCTCCAGTAGGTGGGCTATTCTTTGTAAACTAATCGCCTGTTAAAGCAGTAACTCAACGCCTTCCTAGTCAACATCCATAAGATCACCGCTAGTCATACCATCGAAAACTCGTGATATCTCAATCCTCTTCGCATCCGCGTGCTTCTCCCTCGGGGGCTCGCTTGTTCCGCTTTGACACTTTGCGGCGGTGTATGCTGTTGGACGACATCCGTGATGTCTACATCAATATTGATTGGAACGCGGATGGTGATGTCCTCCCGTTCGCATCGTCCTGGTCGCATAGGAGGCACCTGGACATACATCCGAAATGTGGCTGAGGCCCGTCAGAAGGGATCACCGTTACATGAACTGCGACAGCTTCTACGAAGATGTCCTTTTCCCAATTAGCTCGCCCCTTGTCATTGACACGCGAAGTTGCACCGAGTCTGCCTTCTGGTGGGTCGATGGAGGCTCCGGGGGTAACGTTGCCGTGCGCCTGTTCTCTCGGTTGACTCAATTGTCGAAGAAGCGTTGATGTTCGCCATTAGCTCCTTCTTCATTGATACCACGTTTTGTTGCCGTGTTCACCTTGCCGCCTGGAAGGGAGATGATATAGCAAAAGCGGAAGGTTCGGAGATATACTCCAATTGTTAGCAGGGGTTGTTTGAAGAGGTCGAACTGGCCGTCACTCCATGGCACGGAACTCGATTGCAGGTGCTCGATATCTGGACCAGAGGCATTGTATTAGGTTCTAAATCATAGTAGTAGTGGGCAGTGTTAAACGAGAGTAGGTGTTATCTAGAGAGAAAATAGGACGTGTGATGCCATCTATACATTGAATGTCCATAAAGTTCATCGTAATCATGAATACCAGTCTAAAGCCTTCCGTCTATCTCGCGAACATTGCCGTCCGCGAATGCCCAGTCGCTGTAGCCATAGGGTGTTAGGTTTCCTGCAAGGTAATACTTTGACCGGTCTGAGGGTGTCAAAGATATATCTTTTTGTAACCGCACTGGGAGATCGGGCTGTATCAAAGCCGGGCATATATAAGTATCGAGAAACGTTGTCAGGATGGGAAGCCTCACGTTTGATATGTACAACCGCCCGAATGCGACGAGCCCTCCCTTGTTCTCTGCGGTGTTCAAGGCTGTCTCGCGAGTATGTCCTCCAGCTGAGATGAATGCTCTCTCTTCGCCACCTTCACCTCCATGCCAAATTTCTCTTAAAAAGTCGCTGTTTTCTTCCGCACTTGCAACTCTGTCTGTAACTCCTGCTACACGAGGTTCAACGACATGGAGATATGCCAGCTTTGGGTGTTTGTCGCGCAGTGCTGTAGCAAGATATGCGAACGTAGGTTGCGGGTTTGGCATCCCCATATCTGAAGTAACGAGTGAGCAGGGTAGATTGCGTGAAACACAAAGAGCTGACCTTGGAAAGTGCTCCAAGGGCTGATACGAATAGCGACACGGTCTTCGCCGACAGCGTCCGCGACGGCATCTACGATCTCCCTTATGAATCTCGTGCGCCCTTCTTCGTCCCCACCCCATCTGTCCGTACGCTTGTTGGACATTGTTTGGAGGAACTGGTCTGGGAGATAGCCATTTGCGCCGTGAACTTCCACACCGTCGAATCCAGCACCATGCACCGCGTTGGTTGCGGCTTTGGCATACGCGGCGATATAGTCTTGGATCTCTGCTTCGGTCAACTCACGGGGTGCCTTCGATTTGCCGGTCAACGTGACAGCCGACGCAGAAACATACGGCGAAGGCGGGTCCTGTTTCTCGAGAAGATCGGGGTCGGCGGCACGCCCAAGCGCCCATAGTTGCAGATATATGTACGATCCTTTTGCGTGGACCGCGTCCGTGACCTGAGGTGAACGGTAATGTTTGAGACAGGTTCGAAAGCACAGTCAAGTAGGCGCACCTTCTTCCAGCCTTGGATTTGTTCGTCCGTGTAGATCCCAGGGACGTGGGCGTAACCTCCCGCGTCATGGGAAACAAAGGTGGCTTCCGTGATAAGCAGAGACCCTCGTGCAGAGCCTCTCTGAGCGTAGTAGGCTGCTTGCTGAGGCCCTGGAACATGAGAGGCATGCGCTCGAACACGAGTCAGTGGGGCGAGGACGACACGGTGCTGGAGCGCCATCTTCCCAACCTTGAGGGGTTTGAAAAGTGCAGGTGTGTGCTGGAGAGTAGACGCCATATGGAGTATAGTGCGAGTAGGGGAGAAAAGCTTTGTACGATAGTGCTGTGGGATGCCTGGCCTGCATTTCAGCACAATTTATACTCATGGGACGCGCTGTGAGACCAGTAAGGTGAGCGATGATCATTGCACGCCGATGGCGGCCGGATTGGTTTGTAAGGGGGATTAGCCAAGGCGCTACGAGGGTATAGTGTCCATGTTAGGATGGTTGGTCAGATTATTGGTCATCCCGTTTGAAGAAGCTCATTGTGGAGGTGACAAAGAGCATCGGCTAACTTGTAACCGGCGACCCACAACTTGAAATTCCCACTCCCCGGCTTACGCTCGGCATCCTAGCATGCGCTCATCGCATATGATGGCGTGGCTTGGGCGCTGACGCATTCATTGAAGTGATGGTGAGCCCAAGTACGGACTTTAGTACCCATCAAGCATCGCTACCGGTATCCACCCTTCCATCCCCGACGCTCCCACCTGCAAATGGCCAATCGGTGTATCCAAACGGCGTCAAATTTCCTCGCAAGGCATACTTTGATCGGTCTCCTGGCGTAAGCGTTATGTTCTTCTCCAGTCGTGCTGGGAGATCAGGCTGTATATTGTTTGAGTTATCCCCTGACGCTGAAAAAGCACAAGTGCTCTCACGTTTGAGATAAACAGACGTCCGAAAGCAACAAGTCCCCCATTATCCTCTACGGTACGCAGTGCTGTTTCGCGCGTGTATTCGCCAGCTGAGACGGATTCCCTCTCGCCGCAACCCTCGTCACTACTCCATATGTTGCGTAAAAAGTCGTTCTCATCATCTGGATTTGGATTGGCGAGGTCAGAGATGCCTGATATACGAGGCTCAATCACATGTAAGGTATGCCAGCTTTGGGTGCTTGTCGCGCAGCGCTGTAGCGAGATATGCAAACGTAGGTCGCGGGTCTGGCATCCGCATATCTGAAGCAACGCGTGGGCAGCATATCGCACACAGTACAAAGACCTAACCTTGGAAAGGGCTCCAAGGGCTGATGCGAATAGCGACACGGTCTTCGCCGACAGCGTCCGCGACGGCATCTACGATCTCCCTTACGAATCTCGTGCGCCCTTCTTCGTCCCCGCCCCATCTGTCCGTACGCTTGTTGGACGCCGTTTGGAGGAACGGGTCTGGGAGGTAGCCATTTGCGCCGTGAACTTCCACTCCGTCGAACCCGGCACCATGCACCGCGTTGGTTGCGGCTTTGGGATATGCGGCGATATAGTCTTCGATCTCTGCTTCGGTCAACTCACGGGGTGGTTTCGGCCGGTTTTTTAATGCAACAGGCGATGCGGAGATATATGGTGAGGGAGGGTCCTGGTTCTCGAGGAAACTTGGGTCTGCTGCACGCCCAAGCGCCCATAACTGAGAGAAGATATACGATCCATTGGCGTGGACCGCCTCTGTAACCTAACGAGTCACACCATGATAGTTTTCCAGATACTCGTCGTTGATGGACGCAGTTCGTACCTCATTCCAACCTTTGATTTGCTCATCAGTGTAGATGCCCGGCACATGACCGCAACCTCCCGCGTCATGCGAGATCACGGTAGCCCCCGTAATCATCAGTGTTCCTAGCATGGAGCCACGCTGAGTGTAATAAGACGCTTGCTGAGGCCCCGGGACGTGGGAGGCATACACTCTGAAACGAGTCAAGGGAGCTAGGACGACACGGTGTTGGAGTACCAGTCGGCCAACCTCGATAGGCTTGAAAAGAGCGGGGGTCTGGTCTGAGGCATCCATGGCTTGTTGCATGTCAGAGAGGTCTGTGGTGCCACAGCGAAACAGAAGAAACTGCTTCGGGATATCCGCAGGGTGTAGTGACTGGGATACCACGTTGATCAGCGGATGGACTCGGAGAAGTTAGCTACTCTGATTGTGCGATCGCCCGAACATGGCTTATGTTAAAGACACACGATGCCATTAAATTTAGTCATCACATGAGGTGTACGACATTTCATGTATTACCTTCACCTTGAAGAATTTGATTCCCTGCCGGAAAATCTAGCTGAAACAGCTTGCTCCTTGTGCGTAGTGCATCAAGTATCCCAGTCAATATGTGGCACAGACACTCGCCTAACGCTTGCCAAGCGAATAAGTACAAAGCCTGGCGCTGAGTGAGATGCTGGGCATTCATAGAAAGGTATATGTAGTGTCTCGATTTCAAAGTCGCATCATGTTACTTAGTTCATGGCTATCCCTGAGAATGGATCAGAGCAGCCGACGATCACGGACCACTGACAGAATAAGTATTATCATACCGGAGGAGAAAGTGGTGCCAGAGTGGTGATCGGACAGCATTCATACACCTGACTCGGATGCGACTTCAAGTACATGCGCCATCTCGTCATAATCTTGCGGAAGAAGTGCGGGCTGATCGAACCATCGTATCCACTAGTCCTACTGCAGTGTAC